>RPOG01005818.1:0-28703 GCA_008086565.1 Thalassoma bifasciatum
CATTCTTGCACGACGTCGCCCTGATGTGAAGTCATTCTCCGCCTTTGGTACTTGGCGAGTTTTTTGACATTTACAGTAAAAGCAGCGGTTGGTTTCGCCTCCAAGCTTCCCCGCCGTGCAACGACACGCGAGCCTGGAGCTGTGCGAGGAGGAAGGAGATGAAAGGATGGAGATGCTAAAATATAACATGAAGAAGAAGAAGAAGAAGGAGGAATGGCCCTAACCTCCCCCAGCTCCTCTTCCTCATCATCATCGGTTCACAAACTCATCAGCAGCTTTTTACAGTGAGAGACAAAATAAAATTAACCTCTTACACTCCATCAGGTTGTCAGCGGCCCATTTGCCTTTCATATGACATCATCAGAGTATAAACAGAAACGCTCTTGTCAAACATTGAGCTCTTTACTGCTTTATGAAGTTTAGATTCTCCACATTTCAGTCTCTAAGTTTGTTTCACAGTTTTCTTCAGCAACAAAACGTAATTAGTGAAAGAATCACTCACAACAACGTGGACGTCCTACCTGTTTGGGGTCGTTATGTCACATCCTGACGCCCGTACCCTGAATATTCACTCTCCTTTCCACCAGAGGAATCCAGAGTTCAAACATATCAAAAGTGTTGTTTCATCAAATTATTCCAAGTGGTGAAATTTCTCCTGTAAAGTCCGTTGTTTGTCTGTCTGTCGTGTCCGTTCTCATCAATAACAGCAGCTTCACAGTCTTAGAGCATTTCCTCCTCAATGTCAATCTGACAAAGCTGCAAGTCTTTGTTTTCAACAGGGTTCTAGCTCCATCGTTTTCTGTTGAGATTTCATCCCAGGACAGCTTGTGATAGACAACAAGTGCTCCCTCCTTGATTGGACAATAGCACACAGCGATCTTGTGTACAAACTCTGTTAGAGGCTTGATTGTTTGTTAGCAGAGCTGTCAATCACACAAACAGTGAAACAATCACCTTACAAGCCAGCTGTAGCCATTTATATCATCGATGAGACCTATTTATTACCACACATCTTCATTCACCCAACAGAAGAGGCACAATTTGTGACTGGGAACTACAATTTCATGATTTCTGTTGAACCTTTTCCACAAAGAATGCAAAGTTGACTAAAAAGAAGACACTGAGCACTGATGAAGCTGGTTTTATTTACAAAGAGTCTTTGGATGGGAGCGTGGTGTTTGGTCGGCTGAGACTAAAAACTTTTTCACTCCTGCAAAGTTTTACCTATAAAGCTCAAATTTCACCCAGATGTAGATGAGAAAGTGAAGAAGTGATGTGGTGGATGTTTTATGTCTGACATGAAGCAAATCTACGTGACTGGTTTTCAAAAAGGGTTGTGAAAAACAGAGAGAAAAATTGTGGATCAGCTGCATTCATCCTAATATGGACTTAGTCACATGTTCAAACATGACATTTTTCTAAAACTAGAGACTTAAATCTTTCAAATGTGTCTCACTAATGAATTCTGACTTTGTAATTCTTCAGTTGTAAGATCTAAAACATAACGTGGTAAATAAGCCAGATTACAGTGGGATGTAAAGAGTTAAAGAAATCGCTCTCGCTCACAATCCGACGCATAATTGGCTTCCTGGATTGACTTCAACTGCTGGGGGAAATCTCTGACAAAACCATACATAAATAAATCCATTTTTCTCTCTTTCTCTCCCGGCTGCATGCAGAAACGGCCTCGTTATAAATGCAAATGAGATTCTCCTCCTCCTCCTCCTCCTCCTCCTCCTCTCGCCATCGCTCCGGCGTCTCTCAGGCGTCCCCCCAGCCAAACGCCTTATTGGCTCCTGCCCATGCAAATGCAGGCCGGGGCTGAGGATCCGTTTACAAAGACGACACTATGAGCGAGAGCGAGATAAAACGGGCGAGGAGCCAGAGCGGAGAAATCAGGGTGAAGATGTGCGAGCGTTTGAGTGACAGCCCGGGCAGAAAAGGAGGAATGAATGTAAGGAAACGTGTATTTTACTCGCTGACGTACGTTAACACAACACGCTGACCTCTTCAAGACCTGAAATCCACCTGCAATCTGTATCTGCACCTAAACGCATCAATCATGTCCGCCTGACCCCGCGCTGTGATTGAATCTCACCCATGTGTAAAATGTAAACGACATCCATACACTCGGACTCGGCGCCGCGCAGAAACAACTCCATTTATTTCTCATCGGAGAGAAGGATGACTGACGGAGGAGGAACAGAAACCATCTCTCTTCTCTCACATTCTTTCCTCCTTTTACAGGAAATTTGCTCAACAAATTGAACTCGCATTGAACTACATTTTCTTTTCAAGTCACGTCACATTTCAGAACATTCTCGTCCTGCTTTCAAACATGACTAAAAATGTACATCATGATTATTCATCCAGGCCGGGCGTGAGTGTGTGCCAGGATTCAAACACACACATAAAAACACGGCTGCCTTTTCAAGAACAGCCGCTTCTGCAAGACTGATAAGACGCAAAGATGCTGGAATCAGTCGAAGAGACAGAAGGCTGTCGTCCGCATAAAACAGGACTCCTGTTAAAATTACCATAACTCTTCAACTATTTGGGCCAGAGAGAAAACACTAACAGCTCCTTAAAGAAGAAAAAATAAGCTTTATAATGATATCAGGGTTGTTACAGTACTGCAGAGAAATCCATGCACAACTACGCTCCAATCACAGGTATTAGTTAATGCAAGCTGTTCTCATTACCATAACTCTTCTACTATTTGGGCAAGAGAAAAAGTACTTACAGCTCCTTAAAGAAGAAAAAATAAGCTTTGTGGTGATGTCAGAGTTATTACTGTACTGCATAGGAAACCACATGCAACAATGCTCCAATTACAGCAACGGTTAAAGCAATCTGTTCTCATTACAGTAACTCTTCAAGTATTTTGGCAAGAGAAAATGTACTTACAGTTCCTTATAGAAGAAAAAAAAAGAGCTTTATGGTGATATCAGGGTTATTACGGTACTGCAGAGAAATCCAAGCACAACAACGCTCCAATTACAGGTATTGGTTAATGCGAGCTGTTCTCATTACCGTAAGTCTTCTACTATTTGGGCAAGAGAAAAAGTACTTACAGCTCCTTAAAGAAGAAAAATAGGCTTTGTGGTGATATCAGAGTTATTACTGTACTGCATAGAAATCCACTCACAACTATGCTCCAATCTCAGGTATTGGTTAATGCAAGCTGTTCTCCTTACCGTAACTCTTGTACTATTCGGGCAAGACAAAAAAATAAGTTCCTGAAAGATGGGAAGATGCGCTTTCTGGGCATAATCTCTGAGTCTTTTCAGGACATACCCTGAAGGATAACCCAACTTTTGAGGCCTTTAGCATCTTCGCTACGAACTACACGATGCCGCCTGTCCGTCAAGTTGTTAAACGTTTAAATTCTTTAAAAAAAACAAATTTATAAACAAAAAATTATCTCCCATTCAGGCAGTTAATGTGTCTATTTCTGCTGTAAAATTTGGCATTTTGAATGAGTGTGTATGTGGTTCCTGTTTCTGCAGAAACCCTCTAGTGGACACTCGAGGAACTGCAGTCTCGTTTTCCTTGGGAGTTGAAGAAATATTACGTAAATAAATGTTTTCCTTTCTGACCAAGGGTTGAAAAATGAGGCTTCAGTTTCTCAGACTCATTTAAAAAGTTACTAATCAGCATTTTAATGCCATCTACCCCTAATAACGCATACGTTTGGTTTGCTAAAGTTTGATTTTACTTTTTTATTATCATCTCCCTTGGAATAAAAAGTCAAAAAATCAGATTTTCTTGATTGAAAGCTCAGAAACTGGGATGATGGGACGTGGAGTCGTCTTTCCCAGTTTAACACTTTAATGACAGACGTGTTTATACATTTGCATTCGCACAATCAGAAAAAGTTCCAATGGCTTTTGAAAGCTGAGATGTTCCTCTTTCAGCTGGTGTGTGGTTATTACGGTAATTTCTCTCAGGCATTTCAGGAAACCCGTGAATAAACGAGTTAAAAAGAAACCTTCACTTAAGTTTCTGCATGACTCTGAGACAAAAGGAGCATCTGAAGGAGCAATTTCATTTGAGAAAAGTAACGTTCAATGAATCAACTTCAGGATAAATTAAGGACATTTTGACTCTTTCATGGTCAAGATGAGCAAAATAGTCCAGACAGGTATTTGAGGCTCAGGTGTTAAAGGGTTAAAGCGTGTTTATGTTTATGTATCTAAGATTTTGGGCCTTTTTTTGTAACCTCAATAATTGTCCTTTAAGCCTGTTTGAGCTCCTGGTTTTGTAACAAGCATTTAAGTAAAACTGTTCTGACTTTTCATGGTTGAATTGATCAAAATCGTGCACAAAAATCCATCTTTGCGTCTTTAAAACGTTCCCACTTTGGCGTTTGTTCAAGTTTATAAGTTATATAAGAGGTTCTGCTCCTATTATGGTTTTTAATTTACAACAATTCAACATGGATTACTCCAACAATAATCCCAAAGTGCTGCTGCGGCAATTTTTGCCACTGAGATTACGTAACACTCTGATACAATCTACAAACTTGCAGAATAATGAGACGAGAGACAAGCGTCTGGGTTTCCTGGAGGAATTAGAGTAAGCTGAGGGTTTTTTTTTATTTTAGATCAATTTACAAAGGATTACGCTCCATAATCTGCAAACGCCGCCCTGAGGGAGGTCTGAGGAGCGAGGAGTGAGGAGTTGAAGAGTCCGGTTTGACCTGAAAAAGCTGCAGCTGGTGATAAAAATGCGCCGCCCTTGAGCAAACGAAGCAAAGTGAAGCAAAGTGAAGCAAAGCGCGGCACCCTCAGGAGTTAAAGCAGGCGGCGTTTTGAGGTTTTGGCCTTCAGAGGTAGCTAAAGAGTCATCAGCGGCGTCCTCCCCGCCCCCCCCGTGCGAATCGAGGACCCCACACGGCGTCCCTCAGAGACCTCGACGGCGGGCGCAGGACACGCAGTCCTCTCTGAGGTTACCGACTCCAGCGCTGACACACGGATGACAAGGACAATTTACTGCATGGCTGCACCTACTTGTCTTTAAGCAGAGTCAAAACACACACACACACACCAAACACACACACTGTGCAAATTAAGTTTAATAAGAGACGATGAAACTTTGAGATCCCTGCGGGGAAATTAGGAGGTCGCAGCGGTTGAGAGGAGGAGGGTATACAAAAGACGGAGGAAATTAGGAACAAAGCAGCGGGGACTTTAAAGACAGCTGGGATACTGTACACGCTCCTACTGTACATGTGGAGGTGTGTGCATCATGGGAAATCTGAAAAGAAATCACACTTTTATCTTTTATTTTCAGCTGCAGAAAAACTCCCTGCTAGTTTGCAAACCTTTCCTCACCTGTGTTTGAAAACATGCTGAAAACAAAATCAAACTGCAGAAATTAAACTCTTCTGACACTCAAAGAGATCAGTTTCCAGTGACATTAAAGCTTTAAAAATCTGCAAACAGCTTGTGTGTTTGGCATTTTTGTTTGCAAAAAGAGGCTGGAGCAATTAGAGGTTTATCAAATAGCTGCTGATATTTGGTCCGTGTGCTAATCGAGTAATTACAGGCCAGGTTTAATTACTGTTCCTTCTGAAAGGTATGAGAGCAAGAGGAGAATAAATAAGAGAATCTAACTTCCATTTATTTATTTACTTCTGCAGCAAAGTTTGCAGAACAAAACTATGCAGTTTAACCCTTTACAGCCCCCTTAAATCCTGGCCTTATTATGTTTCAGAGCTTATAACTAAGGTTAAAATTCATCAGTGACACCTCATTGAAAAGATTTAAATCTCAAGATGACAAGACGCAGCAATGAAAATAAGTTTAAGGTGGCAAAATTGATCGAAAAGGAATAACAATTGGGAGAAAACTTGAGAAATACTCAGAAAGTAGCAAAAAATAGTCCAAAAGTGATGAAAAAAGAGCAAAAAGTGACTAAAATGACCATAAACTAATAAAAATGGGCAAGAACATTCTAGGAAAACTTGGAAAATAGTCAGAAGGCAGCGACAATGCGGGGAAAAGTGGTAAAAGAAATAGCCAAATGCAATAAAAAGGGCAAGAAAGTTGGGATAAAACTATAAGAAAAGTCAGAACGTGGCAAAAAATAGTAGCAAAAAGGAAACATTTTGCCATAATTAATGTCAATGTTCATTTCCAACAATGTGTTTGTTGAAAAACACATAGGATGGGAGATCTAGAAAAGAATCGCGATTGCAACACAGGCAAATAATTGTAGTTCGATTATTTTTGCAAATCCTTCAGCCAGAGTTCCCAGTCACTGATTCTTCCTCTTCTGTTGCACACATGAATGTGAATGAAGATGTGTGGCAATAAATAGGTCTCGCCAATGATCTAAATGGCTGCAGCTGGCTCTGAGTACTAAGGTGATTGGTTACTGTAGGAGTGAGTGACAGGCCTTTTAGCCAATAAACGAGCCTCTAATAGAGTTTGTACACAAGACCAGCATGTGTTATTGGTGAAGCAGGGAGCACTTGTTGTCTATCACAAGCTGTCCTGGGATGAAAACTCAACAGAAAACGATGGAGCTAGAACCTTAGGGAAATCAAACACTTGCAGTTTTGTCAGATTGACATTGAGGAGGAAATGCTCTAAGACTGTGAAGCTGCTGTTATTGATGAGAACGGACACGACAGACAGACAAACAACGGACTTTACAGGAGAAATTTCACCACTTGGAATAATTTGATGAAACAACACTTTTGATATGTTTGAACTCTGGATTCCTCTGGTGGAAAGGAGAGTGAATATTCAGGGTACGGGCGTCAGGATGTGACGTAATGACCCCAAACAGGTAGGACGTCCACGTTGTTGTGAGTGATTCTTTCACTAATTACATTTTGTCGGCAGCTGCAGACTCTACAGGTGAATCTTCTCCACCACAGAAAGGTGAACTGCAGCTGATCACAGAGGTATCCGCGCCTCTGTTTGACCTTTGACCTCGGGGTGAAACCTCTGCATCAGCTTTGGCTCCTGCAGACGAATCTGTAAAGTTCCCGCTGAGTCTGAGTTTGCAGACTCGTCTGTCTGGACTCTGAGTGAACTCTGAGTCGGCGTCACATGCTCCAGATCGGATCAGCTCTGAGCGCTCTTTGATCTGCTGGAACTCCATGTTTCCGTTTGTGGTCAGTGATTCCCGTGCAAACGCATCAGAAATGTCTCACTTTGACTTAAAAGTGCTGCAGTTATCTCTGAAACAGCTCATCACTTCAGTTCCTGCTCATAAACACAGAGGAAACAGCCTGTTTTTAATGGGGATGAATCCACGTTCATTCCTCTGTTTCTCCGTATAACAGCATTAATAATTCTGCATATTTAAAACATTTGAAGGCGTAATTTCTGACTCCAGGGATCTGTGTTAACTCAGCTGATCTGCAAACCTCTAACTGTCCTGAAGCTGTTGAATCAAATTCTGCCTTTAAGTTGTATTAAAAAGCTTCCAGTTCGAGACAAAAGAAACCTAAAAGATAAGAAGCTTTATGTTTGAAAAGGGAAGTTTTGTGCCACAACTGCTTGTTGTAACAGTTAGATACACACCAAGAGGAAAAAAGACCACTTCAAAAGACTCATTTAACAACAAATGACTTTAAAGTACTTATTTTGCATCACACTGTTCCTTAATGTGCTGAATCCTCTTTTTTTGTTCTGTACTAGAGCTTCAACGTCTGCTTTTAAAATACAAAACTGCAAAACAATTTCCTTATAGACCTAATATAAGACAAATTCACCTGATAAGTCAGGTTATTCATTCATTCATTCCTTATTTTGGTCTTTAAATAACTTGATATAGGAAACTTTTCTGGGCTTGTTGGTTGAATGTGGCTCGTATCAAATATATGAAAGCAGTTTTTAGTAAGAATAACATAAAAAAGTGGCTTAGATTTCAGTTTTGCAGTTTAAAGAAGTGTTTAAATCTGCTGTTCCTCAAGTGTCCACTAGAGGCTGGAAACAGAAACTCCAGAAACCACATACACACCCATTTTAAAAAATATATATATATTTTTTTCAGATTTTCAAACCTCTACAACTTCATGTGTTGAAGAAATCTGTGCAAGATATTCACAAGACTTTAAATGATGATGTCATCACACAAGGATCTCATAACTGGCCAATCAGAGGGAAGCAGGGGACCTTAAAGAGGCGGCAGTGAAGTGATTCCAACAGAGGCTGAAATTATGGTTTTCTAAAACAGCAGAGAGAGAAAAGTAGAGACTTTTTTTGTGCTGCAAATCATGTTGATAAAATTTCTGCATCATTTTGTATCTTTTTTTTAAACATTCTGTATCATTTGATATCTTTTTCTTTGTTCAAATTCTGTCATTCTGTACCTTTTTTCCCTAATTATGAATGATTTTGTATCTTTTTTTAACATTCTGTATCATTTTGTATCGTTTTTTCCTAATTATGTAATTCTGTATCTTCTTTTTTTTCGAACTCTGTATCTTTTGTACCTTTTTTTCCTGGTAACTTGAGATTTTGCAAACCCCCCCAAAAAATCTGTATCAATTCGTATCTTATATTTCCAAATTCTGTATCATTTTGTATCTTAAATTTACAAATTCTGAATCATTCTGTATCTTTTTTCCTAAATTCTGTATCATTTTGTATCTTTTTTCCTAAATTCTGTATCATTTTGTATCTTTTTTCCTAAATTCTGTATCATTTTGTATCTTAAATTTCCAAATTCTGTATCATTCTGTATCTTTTTTCCTAAATTCTGTATCATTTTGTATCTTAAATTTCCAAATTCTGAATCATTCTGTATCTTTTTTGTCCTAAATTCTGTATCATTTTGAATCTTTTTTTCCTAAATTCTGTATCATTTTGTATCTTTTCTCCTAAATTCTGTATCATTCTGTATCTTTTTTCCTAAATTCTGTATCATTTTTTTATCTTTTTTCCTAAATTCTGTATCATTTTGTATCTTTTTTACTAAATTCTGTATCATTTTGTATCTTATATTTCCAAATTCTGTATCATTCTGTATCTTTTTTCCTAAATTCTGTATCATTTTGTATCTTAAATTTCCAAATTCTGAATCATTCTGTATCTTTTTTGTCCTAAATTCTGTATCATTTTGTATCTTTTTTACTAAATTCTGTATCATTTTGTATCTTATATTTCCAAATTCTGTATCATTCTGTATCTTTTTTCCTAAATTCTGTATCATTTTGTATCTTAAATTTCCAAATTCTGAATCATTCTGTATCTTTTTTGTCCTAAATTCTGTATCATTTTGAATCTTTTTTTCCTAAATTCTGTATCATTTTGTATCTTTTCTCCTAAATTCTGTATCATTCTGTATCTTTTTTCCTAATTTCTGTATCATTTTTTTTATCTTTTTTCCTAAATTCTTTATCATTTTGTATCTTTTTTACTAAATTCTGTATCATTTTGTATCTTAAATTTCCTCATCTGAATCATTTTGTATCTTTTTTTCCTAAATTCTGTATCATTTGGTATCTTTTCTCCTAAATTCTGTATCATTCTGTATCTTTTTTCCTAATTTCTGTATCATTTTTTTTATCTTTTTTCCTAAATTCTTTATCATTTTGTATCTTTTTTACTAAATTCTGTATCATTTTGTATCTTAAATTTCCTCATCTGAATCATTTTGTATCTTTTTTTCCTAAATTCTGTATCATTTGGTATCTTTGTTCCTAAGTTCTGTATCATTTTGTATCTTTTTTCCTAAATTCTGTATAATATTGTATCTTAAATTTCCAAGTTCTGTATCTTTTTTCCTAAATTCTGTATCATTCTGTATCTTTTTTCCTAAATTCTGTATCAGTCTGTATCTTTCTTTCCTAAATTGTGTATCATTTTGTATCTTTTTCCCTAAATTCTGTATCATTCTGTATCTTTTTTCCTTAATTCTGTATCATTTTGTATCTTTTTTCCTAAATTCTGTATCATTCTGTATCTTATATTTCCTCATCTGAATCATTTTGTATCTTTTTTCCTAAATTCTGTATCATTTTGTATCTTAAATTTTCCTATTCTGTATCATTTTGTATCTTTTTTCCTAAATTCTGTATCATTTTGTATCTTTTTTCCTAAATTCTGTATCATTTTGTATCTTGTTTTTTTTTTAATCACATTATGTTTTTATTCCTTTGTTTTTATGAATAACATGATTTATTGTTTCTCATAAGGAATCTTTGTTTCATAACGTCGGGAGCAGAGAGGGAGAATAATTCCTCTGTTTTCACTTCATTTATTTCTGAATTTGTCTCTGAGGTTTAAAAGGGAAACACCCCCAACACACACACACACACACTCACACACACTCACACACACACTCACACACACTCACGCCATCCAAACCCTCAGGAGCTCAAGTCAGCCAGCAGAGGTCACAGGTCAACAGGAAATGGACGAGGAAGTGGACCGTGGAGGACTGTGCTGGTGTCTGACCGTTATAACTGGAGCAGAAGAAGATCACCCCCCTGGACAGCACTTCCTTCACACACACACACACACACACACACACTTACACACACACACACGGAAGATGGAACTCATACACTCATGTCCCCAAACTGCTCCCCCTCTGAGATACAAAACATCAAAATACACACAAACTGATGCACAAACAATTGTTGCAGCACACACACACATGTCCTGAAACCATCCTTCACACACACTCTCTGAAACACACACACACGCACACACACACCAGCGCTGCAATGATGCGATGTGATGTGAAAGCAGCCCCGTCTGCGTGCCGTTTGCAGTCCGTCACACACTTTTTCCTCCCTCAGCTTTGCCCTGCAGGCTCATCTTCTCACACACACACACACTCACTCACACATTCACACACACACAAGCCTCACCAATCAGAGGCTTCGGTTCACAGGAAGTCGGGCATCACACACACTCAGTCGTCTCACACACCCTAAATCAAAGTTCACACACACTTCTTCGTGGATTTTCTGCAGCTGGTTGAGTGTGAGAGTGTGTGTGAGAGTGTTTCAAGTGTGTGTGTGTAACAGTGTGAAATGTGTGTGAAGATGCTTTTCTTTGCAAGTGTGTGTGTGTGAGTGTGCAGCATCACAAACATCATAAGTGATGCTCTGCCCCCAAACTCTGTGTGCGAAAGTGTGTGTTTGAGTGTAGCCAATGTGTGTGAAAGAGTGTGTGTGTGTGTGTGTGTGTGTGTGTGTGTGTGTGTGTGTGTGTGCTCTGCATTAAAAGCACCAGCAGCATCACTGACCCGTGTTCGCCTCGGTGTGTTTTTATCTCTGCCTGTGTGACCCGAATTGTAAATACTGCATCCTGCACTAAGCTGTGTGTTATACTGAGTGTGTGTGAGTGTGTGTTTAGTGTGTGTGTGTGTGCGTGTGTGTGTGTGTGTGTGTGTTGAATTATGAGCAGCAGACTCATCCTGACCCTATCTGTGTATGTGCTGTATGACTCTGTATCTTGCATATCAATGCGTGAGTTATCTCAACAACACAAATGTGTGTGTGTGTGTGAGTGTGTGTGTGAGTGTGTGTGTGTGAGGCATGCCAAGGGGTTAATTGAGGGGAGGGCCCTCTAAACCGTTGCCCAGGGAAACGCTCTCCCATGCGTCTCCTCATTGGTTATTCAGCTCCACACACTGAGCAAACTAACGCTCTATCGAGCTCCAGGACCAGGACGGAGGGGGCCCACGCTGTGGTAGCTGTGCCCGCCAACGGAGGCTCCTGGCTGGGCTGCTCGGGGCGAGGAGGCCCCCTTACTCCCGACCTGCTGGAGCTCAGACAACAAGCTAATCCTTACAGCACACAGAGGAGCCGCTAATAGGAGAGGATTAACCCGACAAATACACCCACTCCCTCTGCTGCTCCTCCTCTGCCTGCTCCTCTTTTACTCCTCTGCCTTCTTTCTCCTCCTTTGGGCCCCTCGTTTCAGCCTCCTCCTTTATTGCTCCTGCTTTCCCAAATCCTCCCTTTCACTCTGTACTCATTGCGTCTCCTGTTGTCTCTTTGACTCCACTCCTTGCACCTCCTTTTTACTTGTGACTCCTCTGCTCCTCTGCAGCTGCTTCTCCTCCTCACTTTTATTCTTCCTCTCCTGCATTTGTCCTCCCTCTTCATCCTCATTGCTCCTCCTTCACCTGTCTTCATTACCCATTTCACCTCCTTTTCTGCACCTCATCTCACTCCTTCTCCTTCTTTAAACCCATTAAAGTCATCATTTTTGCACCTCCCATGCTGCGATTCTCCTTCAAACTCCTCCTCGCCTTCTCTACTCCATCCTCCCTTTACTTTGTTCGTATTGCTCCTCCTGTCATCTCTTCTCATTTTCCTCCTCTTCTTCATCACTTTTACGCCTCCTTTTTTGCTCCTCCTCTCACTCTTCTTCCATCTCTGCTCCTTCTCCTTCTTTAGACCCTTTATTGTCATTGTTTTTGCGCCTCCTTCATGCTCCCTTTCTCCTTCAAACTCCCTCTCAAACTCCTTCTCTCCTCCATTGTCCTTTTACTTTGTCTGCATTTCTCCTTGTGTCATCTCTTCTCATTCTCCTCCTCTTCTTCATCACTTTTACGCCTCCTTTTCTACTTCTCCTCTCTTAAATCCTCACTCACACCTTCACTTCTACTCCTTTTCCTGTACCTCCTTGTCACTAGCTCCCTCCTCTTCACCTCCTTGTGCTCTCTGCTGTTTTCTTTGTCCTCTAAACTTCTCCTCCTTACTTTTTCTTCCTTTCCCAAACTCCCCCTCCCCTCGACGTCTTTCCGTTTCACCTCCTCTCACCTCAGACTTTCAGTTTACACAACTCTTCCTCTCTCTGACCTCCTCCTCCTCCTCCTCTGCTCCCTCTGTTTACATCACTCCATCTTAATCCTCTGTCCTCCTTTTTCCTCTTCTTTTTGCTTTACGTCGATGAAAATGTCGCTTTCCTGCCCCTGAATAATTTACCAGGTGGGAAAAAAATGCTCAAAACTTTTCGACAACAACACAAAATATATTTTTAGTTGTAACTGGAATGTGTATTGTCATCAAACCATATTTAATTCAGCTTAATGCACTTTTTTGTAACATTTATCTGAAGAAGAACAAACAGGATTCTTTCATGTTTACCCCAAGTGCACAGCAAAAAGCCAGCCTTCAAAAACGAGAAAAAAAATTGTGAGTATTTCACTTAAACTAAGCGACATTACCTGCCAACAGAGCAAGAAACGTTGACTTCACGAAACAAGTAAAATAATCTAACCTCAACCCAGAAATACCTTAAAAAATGAGTTTTTTTCCTTGATACAAATAAAAAGAATATGAGATGTATTTTCTCAATATTTTGAAAAATATTTTTAAATTAAAAAATACCAGTGCCATTTTCTTGACAAAATGATAAACTTGAAAAAAAAAAACATTATAAAGATAATTAAAAATATTGATACAAGATATCTGTGCTTGTGATAAAGAAGACGAACTGAAAGTTCTCTTGGTCAGATACTTTAAAATAAGACATCTTGAAAATAGTTGGAAAACTCCTTTTAGCCGTATTTTCATATATTGAGAAGTTTTGTGTCTCATAACAATCTGATAATAAGCTGTGGATTTAAATAAAGCCTTTTCGTCATTCAAGATGATATATTTAAAAAAAAAAAAAAAAAAAAGAGAAACTCAGCAGCTTTAAAGCCTAAAGATAGATGAAATATTCCCCTTTATGCAAGTGTGTCTTAAATTAAGTCTAATGAAATATTTTGAGCAGAAATTAGAAGAATATACCTGATAAGATACTGAGTTTTTGCAGTGTGGATTTTTTTCTTTTTTTCTTTTTTTTTTAAATCAAGTTTTGTCGTCAATCAAGCTGAGTCTATTTCTTGAATCAAGATAATTTCTCTAAAACAAAAAAACTCACCAGCTTCAAAACCCAAGGACAAGTATTAAAACCTTATTTTAACTGAGAAATGACTTAAATTATTATGGTTTTCAGACTGTTGCACTCAACAAGATATTCAAGATGATATATTTAGAAACAAGTTTTAGTATCTAACTGAAATGTTTCCAATTAGGTAAGTGTCCTATATTAATTGAGATAAGATAAGATATTGAGTTTTTGCAGTGTGGACACTCAAGGAACTGCAGCTCTATCGCCCTAATGAGCTTTCTGCTTTTTTAACTACAAAGAAACTTTCTTTAAGTTGTGTTAAACAGAAACAAGCAGAGAAATCTATAATTATTGTCTCTGAATTTGCATGCACAGATCACAACTTGGGTCTTTTGTTTTGCAGCTTTAACCCCTTGTTGCACTCTGAAGTCATCACAGGTGACTCATTTGCACTAATTTACCTTATTTCGTGCTCTTCTCTGATCTCGTGCATCTATTTTATTTAAACTACAGAGTTTAATTCTGGCGCTGAAAGAATCAAAGTGAGTGAACGTGAAGCAGCGTTTGAATTCCTGCAGATATTTCTGGACGGACAGACGTGAGGGCGGCAGAGAGTTTTCTTCTGCTCTCAACCGAAACTCAGCCAGACTGTTACTGTTAGCAGGAAGCCAACACACACACACACACANAGATCACAACTTGGGTCTTTTGTTTTGCAGCTTTAACCCCTTGTTGCACTCTGAAGTCATCACAGGTGACTCATTTGCACTAATTTACCTTATTTCGTGCTCTTCTCTGATCTCGTGCATCTATTTTATTTAAACTACAGAGTTTAATTCTGGCGCTGAAAGAATCAAAGTGAGTGAACGTGAAGCAGCGTTTGAATTCCTGCAGATATTTCTGGACGGACAGACGTGAGGGCGGCAGAGAGTTTTCTTCTGCTCTCAACCGAAACTCAGCCAGACTGTTACTGTTAGCAGGAAGCCAACACACACACACACACACGCACACACACACATCAAACACACACACACACCTACATGTGCACTCACACAAACAAAAAGGGACAAAGATGCAGAGCTTCCAAATAATTAGTGAGCCCAGAAGTCTGCAGCACTGTAGAGCCAGCAGTGTGTGAGTGTGTGTGTGTGTGTGTGTGTTAGTGCATATGTGTGTGTGTGTGTGTGGAGGTCTGGACAGTCCTCCTTAATGAGGAGACAGAGGACAGACTGGTTTATAGAGAAAACCTTCCAAATCCCATTACTGCACTGGTAACTGTGTGTGTGTGTGTTAGAGAGAGAGAGAGGGCGGAGTGTGTATCAACTTGTGTGTGTAGCTTCTTACATGAGTGTATTATTGTGTGTTTTTTTTGTCTTTGTGAGTCCATAAAAGCCATGTTTGGTGTGTGTGTGTGTGTGTGTGTGTGTAAGTGTGTGTCCCACTCTGTCCTCTGTAAACAGTGACTTCTCATTAAAGCTTTCCGCTCGGCTGCCGGCGAGCGCCGAGTCTTGGAACCTGGATAATCCACTCCCCGACAAACACACACACGTTCAAACACACACACACACACACACACATACATGGACACACACATTCAAACACACACACTCTAAAGCCCTTTCCAGCCTGCTGACTTACAGCCCTTGTATCAACCCAACGGTCACCTGGAGGGAGAAAAATAAAAAATGGAAGAAGAGGAAGAAGGAGAGATAAGGAGAGGAGGAGGAATTGAAGAGAGGAGGTGAAAGAAGAGAAGAAGAGAAAGGTGGCTTAGGGTGACTTTGGCGCCCCCTGTGGTTTAAGCTGTACCTCTTATCTCTTTGCTGATTGGTCGGTTACATTTATGAGTCATGTTTCCAGCAAAAATCTTTCAACTAGTCGTTATAAATATAAACGCTCAAAATCCTCATGAAAATCGCTGAAATGATCACATGAGGATCTAACAACAAAGGTTTACCCATAGCTCCGCCCCCTGGCCAATCAGAGTGAAGGGGGTTTGTGAAGTAGGGGGGGACTTTAAAGAGACAGTAGCAAAAACGAAATGTGTCATACAGAGGCTGAAACACTGGTTTTCTGAAACACCAGTGAAAGAAAAATATATGTTAAAATATCACGGGAACTCTAGACGGACAGAATAAAGACTAAAAACATGCACAATACCCCTCTTTAAGTTTTTGCATCTCATCATTTTGAGTGTTATTCTTTCCTTTAATTGCATATTGTTTCAAATTTCACAGAATCTTGTACATAAGGTGCAACGTCTGTTTCATTTGCAAGTCTTTTAGATTTTTTATTTCATTTTTCCTTATTTTTATCTTTTGTTCTATGTAATCGTGTTTGATACGACTGTGCTTGTATTGGTATTGATTGCTAATTTGATGCTTATTTTATTACCCTCTTCCATTTTAAATCTTACTTATTACCAAATCCTTTATATCCAAATGCTTTATGTGCGATAAAAAACAGTAACACTAAATTTAAACACTAAATTTTAACTTGACCTCTATTTTTTTCAAATATTGTATAAACTATTTTTAAAGGGTTTGCATCACTATGTCATTTTTGCATCAAAGTGTTTGAGATTTAATCACAGAAAACAGTTTTAAGAACTGCTACTGACATTTTTTTTAATTCACGAACGCTCAAATTTAAATCGAAATGTGTAATTTTGTCTCATCTGATGCCTTTTTCCTCTTTAGGTTTTATTATGGATATTGCATTTTATGAAATAAATGCAATTATTGCCTCTTACAAGAAATCGTGGTTGCATAATGGAGGAAGCGAGGAGGTAAAATAATCCAATCATCCTCTGTTTTCACTTCATTTATGCCTCATTTTTGCCTGTAAATCAAGTAAAGATACTATGGGTGCACTAATGGGAAAGAATAAAGACTAAAAAAAGCAGAATACCCCCTCTTTAAAGACCGTCACCTTTAATTTCATCCTGCATGATTGAATTTTTAGCTTATACACATCCTCAGACACCGTCAGAAACATTTCACACTGAGATGTGTTTGAGTACAAGAAAACAAAGAATGCAACTTTAGCTCTGCTGTTTTTAAATGAGTCAGTTTGCAGATTTAAAGTGTGTGAGCTTCATTCTGAGTGTTTCAGAACCATCTGAAGGTAAGTTTGGGTCAAACTTGTAAATAAAACACATCCCAGCGAGGCGCCGGCGCTGTGAGCTGAATGGAAATCAAATTTGTAGTTTAGTTTTGGGTGATAAACTTCTTCATCACTGAAATGTGGAAATGTGAGAGGAAGTTTCTCCTGCCAGCAGGAATATTTGTCTCTGCGGAGGAGGAGGAAGTTCATTTCTGTGTTTCCCCTCACACACTCACTGCTCTCTGGGCGGCCATGTCTCTTTATATGGTCCATTTTGTACAGTCGGTTTGAGCTCAGTGAGCCCGTGTGTGTGTGTGTGTGTGTGTGTGTGTGTGAGGTTAATAAACTGCTCTCTGTTCTGGGTTATTTTCACGTTCTCACTGTGAGAGCAACAGAGCACAGATCTGTTCAGCTCTGACTCGCAACATTATCATTAGTTTGAACCGACAGTAATTATTTTCTCTCATTTATACGACATAATCTTCAACACGGTTCGGATTTAAGTAGATTTTTACGTTTTAAACGTTATGTTCAAACTTTAGGGGTCCATTTTGGGTCTATCTCCATTTCTTTTTCAATACTGCAACCATATTTTGTTCTAAGAAAAGTCCAAGAAGACTCCAAACTACAGATTGAAACCATAAACTCATTAAACAAGAGTTCACTGAGGAAATAAATGCGCCTTTTTTTGCATCTAATACTCTGGAAACCAGTGTCGCCGCCCCCTGCTGGCCATCAAGAGAATCCAAAGAATAAAACAGAATTCGTTCACATTTACGAGTGCGTCCACAACGGGGGATTTTACTTATGTAAGGCTTGTTTAAAATCATGCAAACACACACTAGAGTGTGAAATAAACAATAGCAAACCAACAGGTAGGAAACAGGAAATGATCAAAAAGATGTTAGTACGTCTCCCAGTGCATAACAGACTCAAAAAACACCAAGGCACATACAGACTTTTCTTTTTCTTTCAAAAGGTCCAGGGAATGTACAATCAGAAAAATAATGTAGTAAAAGAAAAAAAAAGGTGTTGCAGTAACATATTTTCACCACTAGGGGAGCCCCTGGTCCATTGACAAGCTGAAGATAAGGGTTTGAAAACAGAGATTTATTTCCAAGAAGTTTTCTGTGACTCCAATTTATACTCACATCTAACAGGAATAATCTATTAGATCTATTAGTTTAGATCATGTTCTTTGATGCACTGTTCTCCTTTTAGACTCGTCGTGATTTATTTGTTTTGTTTTGAAAGTGAAGTCTAGTGTAGTTTTTAGCTTATCTACTCACAGCTCGGTGCTCTGATACGTGTCAGTGACGTTAGTGAATCCTGGTTGTGTCCTACCAGTGCTCATCTACCAACTCCAACCTCACCAAGCAGAGCAAACGTAACCTGGCTCTTCATTTTATTGATAGACTCTCAGGTTTGAACAGATCACTGCAGAATAACTGCTGCATGTGGACAGGAATCAACATTAGCACAAACACATTAGTGACTGTTTTAGCCTTTAGCCTGTGCTCTATCACTCTCCTTTTTAGATTTCTTCTTCTCTTCTGTCCCTTTTCTGTCAGACAGTCCAGCTCCTGTTCCCACTAAATAAATCATGGAGATCGTTTTCNGGTGCTCTGATACATGTCTGTAACGTTAGTGAATCCTGGTTGTGTCCTACCAGTGCTCATCTACCAACTCCAACCTCACCAAGCAGAGCAAACGTAACCTGGCTCTTCATTTTATTGATAGACTCTCAGGTTTGAACAGATCACTGCAGAATAACTGCTGCATGTGGACAGGAATCAACATTAGCACAAACACATTAGTGACTGTTTTAGCCTTTAGCCTGTGCTCTATCACTCTCCTTTTTAGATTTCTTCTTCTCTTCTGTCCCTTTTCTGTCAGACAGTCCAGCTCCTGTTTCCACTAAATAAATCATGGAGATCGTTTTCAGCAGAGAAAAACACAGATCTCTCCTCTCACTGATAAAACTTTGTCAGCTGGCGTGGTGTCGTCATGGAGACCAATCCAACCCGTCCGGTCCCAGCCAAGAATTAGCGTTTAGAAATAGCATATTCAAGCACTGATAATCTCAGTCTAAGTTGTGGATTATGATCAGGTTTATATCTAGATAACAGACTTCTTCAAGGCCACTGAGAAAGTCTTCACAGTCCCTTTAAAGTCCAAAAATTTGCAAAAATACTCACAAACATTTCAATAACCCGTCTGCACATGCGCACACTAAGGCATGAATTTAGTCACTGTGCATAAGACAAAGACTTGACTGTGTTTGTTTGTTGTTTGTGTAGAAATGTGAGTGTGCAGGTCACACACAAACAAACACAAAGTGCAACAGAAAGCAAACAAACATAAAGTCAGATATGAAAATACAAACGTCTGCGTATACACAGATTTACTTTTTATCTTTTACTGAGTTCACAGATATGGATCCTCTCTCTCTCTCTCTCTCTCTCTCTCTCTCTCTCTCTCTCTCTCCTGTCCAGAGAGTTGGATGGTGATTAGCGTTGGGATTCTGGGACTCTGGCCTCAGTTTTCATTAACAGCCATAAACACAGTTCTGCTGCACCGCCGAGACCGACCGCGGGCTCTGTGTGCGTGTGCATGAGGGTGTGTGTGTGTGTGTGTGTGTGTGTGTGTGTGCATCTGGGCAAGCTTTGTCGTTGCTTTGATGACAAGGGTGGAGCGGGCGAGAAAGAGAGAGAGAGGGAGAGAGAGAGAGAGGTGTTGTTTATCATAGCAGTAATTAAGGCCGCTGTTCGGCTTTAATTAAAATATAACAGCAGCACTAACTATGGACTGTTTTTTACACACACTCTCACACACACACACACTCATATTCAAACACATGCAGTGCCTTTAGCACCTTATTTACCACAGGAGATAAGGTGAGAAGACAGAAACTTGAAACTCTTCCAGAAACACACCTGTGAGCCGTCGCCTGATCAACACAAACTACAACAAACCTGAAAACAAAGCTCTGCTCTGATTGGCTGCTCATCAGTCTTACACTAGTGTCTGTATCTTCACTGTTTTCCAAACAGACCTGCAGCTTCCTATCCTGAGTGACTTTATCTCCAGTCCCAAACACAAACACATCCAAAAAGAGCTCTTATCAATGTTATACTCATGCATTAATATCATTATTATAAG
This sequence comes from Thalassoma bifasciatum, assembly GCA_008086565.1. Classification (NCBI taxonomy): domain Eukaryota; kingdom Metazoa; phylum Chordata; class Actinopteri; order Labriformes; family Labridae; genus Thalassoma; species Thalassoma bifasciatum. Next base: position 20,091 of record RPOG01005818.1, read on the forward strand.
CTGAAATCTAAAGACACAGGATCAGGAGATGTGTTTGCTAAATTACATTTGATTTAACAAAGTGACTTAGAACAATCTCGCACAGTTTCATGATGATTAATATCTGCCAAAAGTCTGAAAACCGGGCTTAAATATCAAAAAGTTTGAGGATTTAATCACCTGATAGGATGTTATTCACAGTTTAATGGCAGCAGCACATAAATATAACCCTGAGATGTGTGTGTGTGTGTGTGTGTGTGTGTGTGTGTGTGTGTGTGTGTGTGTGTGTTTATTTCTGTAACCAGGTGTGGAGTTGTCACTGAAGGGGAAAATTAGTCATAAAATGACAGCAGTGTACCTAGTGAGGCGACACACACCTCACTGAGTCCCCCCCCCCACACACACACACACACACACACTCATATACTAATGCACACACACACACACACACACACACACACACACACTAACGCTCTTTAAGCTATTTTCACTGCGAGCAGCCCCTGAGACGACATCATCTATAATTATATAGACACAAAAATATCCTGAGTGCTCCTCCTGTCTGACTTTATCTTCATCTCTTCCTCGCTCTCAGCTCTCGAGTCACATTTGACCTTTGACCTCAGAGTCAGGAGCCTGGATCGAGTCTTAGAGGAGAGTTTAGAGCCGTTTGAGGACAGAAATGAGCAAATATTCAGCTTTAGGGTGTTAGATTTTGGTTTAATGTTGCTTCACTTTTACCCTGTGCAGCTTCATTTTGATTAAAAACAGGAATAAACAAACACCAGATAAGAAAAGAGCGATTGAAACATCATTTTTGTACTTTACTTCCCCCTGAACTCTTCGACTTTGTGCAGGAAAAAAAAAAGTTAATAACAGTCGCTGGAGTCAACCAGAGGCCTCCTGATTCACCCGCCCGGCCGCTAATGGTGGGATTAAGGTGGAGATTAAACTTCTTAGACCTCGTCGGATGAAATTTGAATTAATTTTTGAATCAATTTTGCTTCAGTTCAGCAGCAATGGCTGGGAGTTTAGTTTCTCATCAGAGCGAGGTGTGTGTGAACGTGATTAAAATGTGATTCCGCAGTTTTCTCCTCTTTTACTCTGTAAGTTTGAAAACTTAGATTAAAGTTAATTGTTGTAGAATCAGTGATAAAGCTTTAACTAAGCTACATGAAGGATCCCTGCAGAGAGAGAGAGAAAGACCTTTAATTTTCAAGAATAAGATCAGAAAGAGATGTTTCAGCACTTTTTTTTACAAAGCCACCAAACCCCATTGAAAAAAACGTGATTTTAACAGAAGAGCACAGTCAGGGTTTGTCGCTCTTGTGATGATTGATTTGTTATTTTTTTGGTGTTATTGTGTCGGATTTCTTTAAAAATAACCCAGAAAAACACAGAATAAACACAAGAATAAAAAAAGAAGTACTCTGAAAGCCTCCAGTTGTTGCATAACGTCTCTTGTTGGGTTGTCAAAATATGTGATTTTGTAAATATAGTTTGGTTCCTAGTGATAAAAGTATCACAACAGTTTCTTATCAAGTTACATAAAGCAGGTTGCTGTCTACTTTAACTTTTGCATTAAAGTATTTTTCTAACTAAACACAGCCAGTACATTGTTATTTTAAAAGCCAACAAACTCTTCTGATAAAACAGTTGATGGTTAACCTCCGATTGAGGGAACAGTATTTTTTTTCTTTGCAAGTTTTTGCACAATTTTAATTTGCAATACTTTCAATTGTATTGAAAACTGAAAATAAAAACCTTGGATCTTGTTCTGCACTGCAAAAACAGAAATCTAAGCAAGTCTTTATGTCTTATTTGTGGTAAAAATTGTCTTATTGTTCTTAATTTGAGCCACATTCACCAGACCAGGTCATAAAAATGTCTTATTTCAAGTTTTTTTAAGACAAAAATGAGGTGTAAATTGCTTGCAACAAGTAAAAAAAATCTGCCTATGGGATAAGACAAATTCGCCCGGGAAGTTTCTTGAAATTAGAAAGATGTCTTAAAACAAGAATCTTTTATCTTATCCTATTGGCAGATTTTTTTTTTACTTGTTACAAGCAATTTACACCTCGTTTTTGCCTTTAAAAAACTTGAAATGAGACATTTTTATGACCTTGTCTAGTAAATGTGGCTCAAATCAAGAATAGTAAGAGAAATTTTACTAAAAATAAGACTTAATGACTTGCTTAGATTTCCGTTTTTGCAGTGAAAAACAAACAAAATTCCATAGTGACACAACAAAACGAACCTTGAAATAAATCTTCGATGCTCATTGTACTTTTTGTAGTTGGTCTGATAATGTAAAAGTGAGTTTTATTCATTTATGTGTGTAATTTCCAACTGAAAGTTACAGAAATAACCATAAACTACTCTCAAAAAAATGGAACGTTGACTGTCATTAAACTATTATGTCAACCGGTTCTATCTCAGTGTGTTATGTTGGTTGAAAGTGATAATTTAGGGTCATTTTAGTTGAGCTTAAAATTATTGCTCACAACTAACTCAATGCATTCAGATGAAACAAACTGACATAGAAAATCTAATTAAAGTAATTTTTTTTTTTTTTTTTTTTTTGGAGTGTAGGTAAACCTGTTTCTTGAGATCAGTCCTTCACAGCCTGAATTAAGTAACAGTTATATTAAAAATAAATAGTTTTTTTTGAGTAAGTTTGCATTCACACAGATGCAAAATTGAATGGAGATAGTAAACTTGAATATTGAATATTGCAATAGATGTAAATAAGGTAAAATATGTTAATGTAGATATTACAAGTTCACCCTCGGCCAAATGTAGTGCATTTAATACGATGTTTGTTGTGTGTAGAATATAAATTAATAGACATTGGTTAGACACAAAAGTGAACTCAGCTGCATTAAGTCTTAACATACGGATTAAAAACAAGCCTTAAAGATCGGTTTAATCCCATACAAACAAAAAAGAAAGTACAGAAACTACGTGGAGGTCGACATCTAACTCCTATTTTCTGTGATAGTTATGTTTGTATTTGTAATATACGTGTTTGATGCTCAAAGTGTGACCAAACTGTCTGTCAGAAACAGTCTATTTTTTACCAAACAGTACAAAGAAGTTGGTGGTTTACTTCTGATCAATGGGTCACTTCTTCATAAAGTTGTTTTATTTAAAGTGACTAAAATCCTTCGAAACACAAAGAAAAGAATCAGAGTTCATTATTTAAAAGGTGTGGTGTTATGACTATTTCTGCTGACATAAAGATCAAATAATTGGACAAAAATGTGGTAAATTCTGCTTTTTATGACATGACATGAATGAATGAGAGAAAACACTTTGAGCTACACGTGGATGAATAGAAACAAAAACATCGTGGCTCACATATATAAAGTGAAAGAACGTCACGTATGGTATCAGCACTTGTTTATTGTAATAAAAACCTCTGAATACAAAGTACATTCACAGGTACAGCAGCGGGTCACTGAGCTGCTCTGTTTGATTCCTACAGCAAACCAGTGATGACTACAAATATTCAAACTCGTACACCATGTTACAACTTTATATCCCATAAACGTACTGTTATAGTTCAGAATAAACACACTGTGGTACTTACACACAAAGAGTCCAGGCTTAGGTCAAAGGTTACTCTTCTCTTGCTAAGCTGTTGTACTAACCAACCAGCTGAGTCCTACACGCGTCGTTTACTTATTTACTGGAAAATACAAGAAGGCAGAAATCTGACTGAGAGGCCGAGAAACCGCCCAGTTTAACCAGTTTAACCAGTTTAACCATGAATCTGTCTCTGAGCGTTTGTCTGGCAGGGAAGCGGAGGAAAAATGGAGGGAAGATTTGGTTTGATTATGCGTTAGCAGCACATAAGCATCGAGATATGTTCCTCACTTTTTCCACTTCAATGGATGAAAACAAAAACATCTGATGTTGTTTTATTCGTTTACGAGCTTAGCATAGAAGCTAAAAGTAAGAGGAAACGTTGCGTTTAAGTGGTTTTGACGTCACATTTATTCATTTATTGACTCCTCCAGAGGTGCTTTCGTCATTATTTTCCCTTGATTTTCGTTATCGTCTCTTTTAATACGACTTCAAGATACTGAGTTTGGATCTAAATCAGCTGTTGTTGATGTTATGAGGCGTTTTCTTCATTGCATGATCAACATTTTTTTATTGTTCGCTGCAAAAAGTGAGCTACATGTCTCAGAAAAGTAACTAATTAACATTTATATGGTGTTAAAAACCAGTTAATAACAATTCAATCTGTAAACTAAAGCTGTATTTTAGTAATTATGAGCAGCGTATCTTGATTAAACGGTCAAAATTTCAGAGCACAAAAGCTAGAAGTAAGAGGAAACGTTGCGTTTAAGTAGTTTTGACGTCACATGTATTAATTTATTGTCTCCTCCAGAGGTGCTTTCGTCATTATTTTCCCTTGATTGTAGTTACCGTCTCTTTTAATACGACTTTAAGATACTGAGTTTGGATCTAAATCAGTTGTTGTTGATGTTATGAGGCGTTTTCTTCATTGCATGATCAACGTTTTTTTATTGTTCGCTGCAAAAAGTGAGCTCCATGTCTCAGAAAAGTAACGAATTAACATTTATATGGTGTTAAAAACCAGTTAATATCAATTCAATCTGTAAACTAAAGCTGTATTTTAGTAATTATGAGCAGCGTATCTTGATTAAATGGTCAAAATTTCAGAGTTTTTGAAAGCAAATGAACACACTAAAGTTGTTAGAGTAACTTATTAATAATAGGAATTTAAATTCATTTGTGATTTATATGAATATTTTAGGATTTTGTTGTCAACCTCACTGTTTTAAATCAGATGATACTCGTTTTAAATCATGCTGATAATCTTTGTTTCTGCTCTATTTATTGTATAAATGTTTGAATGTTTTGTCTGGTGTAAAATTCTGCTGCCTCTTGATTAGATTTTGAATCTCAATAAGCTTTGAACTGGTTAAATAAAGGTTAAAAATAAATAAATAGATACATCTATAGTTTTACATATTCTAGCTTCTCCGTGTTCATCCTGGTTGTGACGGGAAAACCCTTTGCAATAATCGCCATTAATCTCTGTAACAGATTTAAAACTGCTTTAAATCATTACAGAAGACTTTTTGAGTCCAAAACTTTAAATTACTGAAAGATTTTACTGAATTTTACACTTTTCTGTCAATCGTTTTGTTGTGTATTTCTGCCCTGTTGCACTTTTTTATGGCAACACACTCAATTTTCTGATTTACACTAATTTAGTGTGTCTCATAAAAATGGCCGGACCAAATTTGTGAAGTTATTAATTCGTCTTGATTATATAGTTTTCTTGTAAAAATGCATCTCGAGTGATTCTCTTTGTTTTTATGTTACCAAAAATGTTGTTAATTCGGTTTTAATTCCCAAAATTATCACTGAAAACCTCCAAGAAGAAAGAGCGAAACTTCTCTAAACCATTTTTCTAATTCGCTTGAAGTTAAAAACACCCTGTAAATCATTTATTTAAAAACTATTTAGTCTAATATTCCAATTTCATGACGTTTAACAGTCGTGAAACACACTTATCAACTCCCCCTAGTGGACAAAGACAGTACTGCATGCATTACGAGAAAGAAATCTTTGGTTTTTATGTCATTTCTTGATCCTTTCTTGTTTTCTTAAACCAACTAAATGAGAAAAATGAGTCAGTTATTGGCTTGTAGAGCAGTTTCCATTTTGCTTTTAGCCTTCGTGCTAAGCTAAGCTCAGACAACTTGGATGTAACTTTGTGCCAGATGTAAAGAGATGATGTTTTCCAAACTTCTGTGCCGGTAATTTTGAGAGGAATGGTTGAATGGGAACACTGGGGAGCAAATAATGTCAACAGCAGTTTTTTTTTTTCCTACCAGAGTTTCTATTGGCCGATGAGAGGAGGAGGTGGGTCAGCTGATTACCTGCCGTTCACCCTGTCCTCCGAACCCTGACTGTCAGTCAATAACTACAGGCACCAGGGCGATCACAACGTGACAAAAAGAAAAAGTCAGAAAAGAGATCGATTCGCCCGTAAAATGTGACCCTGGGGGGAAACAAAGTTGGAAACAAAGTTCGAGAGCTCTCAGAGTTGTGAAAAGCTGAAAAAAGAGCAAGAAGAGCAAAAAGAAGGGAAAGGTGGAGAGTCGGTAATCCACTGCGGTCGGACGAGTCCACGAGATAAATCCACACAGAAACAGCGCAGCGTCGACAAAAAAGTACAAATCCACCTCCTGAAAAAACGGCCTGTGGGGACGAGGAGGAAAAAAAAAAAAGTAGGGGCCGTTTGCAGAAGCCACAAATGAACAAAAATACTGCATCAAATTTTAAAAAAAGGGCTTAAAGAAAGTTTTTTTTTTTTTTTACAACATTTGTAGAAATCACCAAACTGGTCAAATTTGAGTCTTTAAAGTGAATGAAAAATATGAAATGATCAAACTTGATGCAACATTTAAAAAAATCTGAAATGAGCACAAAAAACTCTGAAAGCACATTTAGAAGAAAACTGAGCTAATCCTGCGTAACATTTAATCATAAAACAGAATAAAATAAACCACTACAGTCAAGTCAACTTCTTAAATCTATCATTCAGATTCTTTTTGGTTGAGTAAATAATCTTTTTTTCTTGTTTGAGCATTTGAACTCACTGATTTATTGTTGTTGTTGTGATTTAGAAACTTGAATATTTATTGACGCCTGTTTTCTGCCATGTTAATGAAACAATAAATCAATGAATGTATAAATAAATGTTCCCAAAATGTAATAGCCACACCACAAATAGATAAAAAAAGATAAAGATAATTTGATTTTATTTTCAAATCATGCGATGAAAAGTCATAACTGTGAGAAAAGAAGTCAAAAAAATGTCAGGAAATATTTTAAAAATGTGGGAAAAAAGGACAAATTTTAAGGTTTAATATCATCATTTTGAGACAATAAATCCAAATGATGAGAAAGTAAGACATAGTTATGAGATTAAACTCCTTAAACTCTATTAAAACTTTGCTTTACAAAGACTAAAATAAGATATGACACTTATTCTGTTTTACTAATCCCCCCCTAAAAAAGAGAAATGCAGAAAATAAACACCAGACAAAAGCTCAGGTTTCAAGAAGTTAAAGGAATCCAAATTGAGAGAATGCAAATTCAAATAATGAGAATAAAGTCAAAAATGTAACAGTAAAATAGTCAAAATTGGACTTTTTTTCTGATAAATTTGAGATATAAAGTCATAATAATGAGATGTTGCTTGTTTCTAGATGGATCATCTTGAATATCTTGTTAAAATCACTTGATTTAAGTTATTTCTCAGTCAAAACAAACTTTTATTCTTGTCTTTTAAACCTCTAAGTTATTTTTAAAGATTAAATCATCTTGTTTCAAGGAATAGACTCAACTTGAATTAAGAAAACACATTTCTATTTAAATCCCTGGCTCGTTATAAGTTTATTACGAGACAAAAAACTTTTAGATATATATATATATATAAAATATGACTTAGATGAGTTTTCACAACTATTTTCTAAGTCTCTCTTATCTAGTGAAGCTTAAAACTGAGATAATTTTCACTTATTCCATTGAAAGATTGTTTTATTACTTATTTTTAGTGTGGCTTTTTTCCAGTGTATCATTATGTAAAGAAAATGGCACAAGCATTTACTTAATATAAGAATATTTTTCAACATATTGAGAAAAGTCGTCTCATATTTTGTTTTTGTATGAGGAAAAGTGCACGTGTTATGTGTGAGAATTCACTAATTTAACAGTCTTGAAAAGCCAAATTTTCTTGCTCTGTTGGCTAAAGATTCTGCTTCGTTTAAGTGAAAAAAACAGAATTTTTTGTATATTTTTTCTAGTTTCTGAGGCCGACTTTTTGCAGTGCTTCTGCTCTTAGATTCCAGGGCTTTAACTGCACGTTAGTTTCAACATGAAACCCTAAAGCACACCTGCTGTAATCATCATATTTACTCCTTCGTTGCTTCGTGTGTGTGTGTGTGTGTGTGTGTGTGTGTGTGTGTGTGTGGTCTTTGTTTGGTGCGTGTTTGTGCTCGTTCAGGATTTGGAGCTCAAAGACTTTCAGAAACTCTTCGACTAAAACTCTGAGCTCAACTTTGTTTGTATGACAAAGAGATTTAGCTGGAATTATGAATCAGCCTGCACAGAAGGCCTGGAAACACACACACACACTCACACACACTCACACACACACATGCTGTCATATAGTGGTTTTAATTGGCTGTTTGGCTGCAGAGTGTCATGACCTTGCATTAGTTCATACACGAGTGTGTGAGGCTGCATTTGATCTGCAGAAAGAGGATTTTAATGCACACACACACACACACACACACAGAGTCAGATGTATTTCCTCTCCATCCTTGTTCCTCCCTCCCCTCCAATCCTGACTCCCTCACCTCCTCCTCCCCCCCTCCCCTCCTCCTCCTCCTCCCTCCCATCGCGGCAGCATCTGTTCATAATGAAGCTCACAGTTGGACGTCGTCCTCGTTTAGCGCCTCCTCCGCGCTACCTGCTCCAGAGGTTACCTCCCGCCGGGCGCGTTTGTTAGACATCATCAGCACCTCCCTGCGACCTCTCCTCCCCTCCTCTCCTCTCCCCTCCCCTCCCTGCCACCTCCTC
>RPOG01005819.1:0-18183 GCA_008086565.1 Thalassoma bifasciatum
CTCCTCCCTGTTATATGTCACTGTCTGTTTTATGTTTCTTGGACAGGATGAAACTGGAATTTAATTTCACTGCTTTGTGATGAAATAAAGTATCTTGTAGTCTTGTAAAGTCTCCAGAAGACTATAGAGATGAACACGGTCCATTCAGCTTTACTTTTGACTTTTTCTACCTGCTTACAAACATTGCCCATCACAGGCTGCATTTCTTTGGGCTTGTTTGTCCCTTGTTGAGCTCAATTTATGTCCCATCTCTCCTCTAACTCACATTCTATCTCAATCAAGCAAATAACTGCTTCAAGAGAAAATAAAACCCACTGGATACTTGTATACATGCTTTTCTCTTAGGTTACTTAAATAATCCGATGTGCTCCATGTTACTTCCTCACACTAAATGGGAGTAAAATGAGCAGTAAAAAGCCATGATAAATCATTTCAAACAGCCTGATAGCAGAACTCTCTGGACTCACTGGGATGATGGCTCCACAGACTCCAACAGGCTCATGTTTGGTCAAACACACAAAGCTGTCATCTGGAAAAAAAAAGAGAGAGAGTGCAATCAGCTTTCATTCAGGGAGGGGGTTTTCATGAAGTCATCAGCTTTCATACTGGTCATTTTGTTGTGATTAAAGACAGTAAGGCAGACCCAGGAGACGTGTACACAAAAACAGTTTTAAGGTGACAACTTTTGTCCCTGTCAAAGATCTGTTGAATCATGTGTTCAACTTCTCCAACAAGCTCACTGAACAGATTCTAATCTATTTGAATCAAACTAACTTCCTGCCACTTTGACACCAGGTCACTCATTCATCAGCCACTTTATGGTTCAGTCAGCTGACTTCTTTTGGATTGTAGTCTGTGCATAATCTCCATCACTATTTTTCAACTCCACTTTCTGTATGTGGTCCTGCAGAGTGGGAGCCTGTCTGCATAGAAGTCAGGATTACAGGTGGGGAGGCCGTCTGCTTGCCGGGGCATTGAGCCAACACTGACGGCCTAATCCTCTCAGACTGTTGCACCTCACTGATCACTATCTCAGCCTCTTCCTCTTCCCTTTGTCTGCTCTTCTTTTACTCCCTCAGCTCTCCATTGGGATCTAATCAGGAGGAAAAAGGCAGCCATGTTTTGTCTATCTGCTGTCTTGTGGAGGCTGAGGAGACATAAGTAGGATTTGACAGGAGGGGGAAGTATTTAGAGCTGGATGAGATACCACCCAGGACTGAGACAGCTCTGAGACAGCCTGATTCAAGAGGATCTGCTGTTCAACCTGTTAACCTCATTCATTATTATCTGATATTGTGAAGGAAATCACAAACAGCACTTAGTTTTTCAATCCATTGTGTTCCCAAAGAGCTGCTGACACCTCCAGTCCCTGAAGATCTCCGACCAAGCGTTATGGGAGAAGCACCGTCAAACTGACATCCTTATGTTTGCAGATGTTTGAGGAATCTTTGAAGAGTGGTTGTTGATGTCCTACCCTAACTCAACTCAAGAAGAATAAAGACCCCACTTCCTACATCCTGTTACTGTTCTCTTCAGGGTTGTACTGTTGTGACACTATAAAAATCATTTTAGGTTGAGTTTCCACAAAGAATGAGGCTTCTGGAAACTGCTCCTGGGACTAGTCTTTAATGTTTTCCTGCTTTTGTGATCAGGCTGTGAGTTTTCACAAGTTTCAGAGCACATTTAGGCCCTTAAATTCTGATCACTTTTCTCAGGGAAACAAAAGAAAAGCGATCCTGAGGAATTCAAATGAAGTCCTTGCACTGCTGGTGCTCAGACCCTCTTACAATAATGATTAATGGGCCGTATAATTCAACACTTTCAAATCTCCAATTATCTAAGACACAGTTCTACGTTGGTCTATTTAAAAATACATGCAAATTTAAACAGACATTTTTCTGTATTCAAGCTCTGAAACAGACGTCATAATAACCATTTCAATCTGGCTTCAGACTCAAACACGGCACAGAAACTCTCCTTAAAGTCTCCAATGACCTCCTCCTCTCTGGAGACTCCCACACCTCAACATCCTCATCCTCCTCAGCTGCACAACATCCTCCTGGATCAAATCATACCCCACTGACAGACACCAATTCGTCCATAGAAACAGCTATACCCCCCCACAGCTCCCCTGTCCCATGGCGTCCCCCAGGGTTCGGTGTTTGGTCCCCTCCTATTTATTCTCCACATCCTCCCTATTGGCAAAATCATCCAACCCCAAAACTTTCTCTGGGTCAGCCCCACCCTCTGGAACACTTAACCACTTCATATCTGAACCTGCCCAAACCTGACCACCTTCAAAACCCTCCTTAAAAAACACCTTTTCAGAGCTACTTGTAGTGTTTGATTGCTTGTTTGATGTGTTTTAAATACTGTCATGTTTCACATGCCTCTTTTATCCTCTGTGCAGCAGCTTGAAAGTCTTTGAGTGTCTTGAAAAGTGCTTTATAAAGAAATTATGTTATTATTATCATAAGATGCATCCCTGTGACAGTTGGCTATCGACGGGCTCCTTTTGAAGCTCAACAGCTTCATCTCTGCTGTCTCCATGTTTCTGACAGAGGAGGGGTCGATTTGCTGCTGCTCAGCTCAAACAGGGCTTTTAGAGACAGCTTGGACCAGCTATGGTCTTATAAAGTAGAAGAGTCTTTATATAATCCAAAGCATCAAAAATGAATCATTTTTGCACCTTTCTTCAGGCTCCAGTGTCTCAATATGCCTTAAATCTGACGTTGGACAAGACCATACAAACTGTGCCCCAAACCTCTCAGGGTACTGAGACCATCTTTGGTACACATGCTCAGGTCCCAGGATCTTTTTTTTCAGTCTTTGTCCTGCCATAGGGGTGAGTGTATGTTTAACCCTGAACAGTGAGAGGAAGGTTCACACACTGACCTACAGGCAGACTCTTCCCGTGGATCTTGTCGGCCCAGCCAGCGTAGTATCGGAGTGTTTTGATGCTGCCGTCCAGGTCGATGAAGAACGACTGCAGGAAGGGCTTTCCAGTGTCCATGCTCTCCAGGGTCTAAGAGGTAAAGAAACCAACATCAGCTTCAGCTGAAACATGTAGAAACTGAATTCAGCCAGCTCAAATCATCAAATGAAAACTTGCTTTTGTTATTTGTTTTTGTCTTTTTTTCCCATATTAAGTCACAAGTATGAGATAAAAACGTCAAAATTATGAGATAAAAAAGTCAAAATCATGAGACAAAGTCAAAAATTTCAGATAAAAAATTCATAATTGTGAGATAACAGAAAGGAAGAAACCTTCCTAAGCACTGGCTTTCTTTTGGAGTGAGCTCCAGCTGCTGTTTCATGTCATAGAGAAATGGATTATGGGTGAATTGAGACTTACTTTAAATGGGGCTATACCACAAAAAATGATTATCTTTGGTAGTGGATTAGCGTTGGATAGTGCTGAGCAAACGTACCCTTAAAAAGATTTTGAGGGAGAATCCGAACTAAGGGGATGAGGAACTATAATGCCAGCTCCAACAAATGAATCTCTTGATTTTCCACTTTTATTTCCTGATTTCAGCCTAATCATATCATAATTTTGACTTTTAGCTCATAGATATGACATTTTATCTCATAATTTGGACGTAGTATCTCATCATGACTTAATGAGAAAATTTCAACAAGTTCAGTTTTTCATCTTTGTGTTTCTTTTACAGGCAGAAACAGTTTTCTATAGAAACATTAGGAGGATCCTAATGATGATTTAAAGAATGTGTCTGTTCACTACGACTGTCTGAGGCACCGTAAAACACATAAGATCTCAAGCATCCTTTGAGGTAATGATGATAAAGATTATTTAAATATGACGCAGTGAAGAGATTTTTCTCCTGGTGCAGAAAATATCTTTACTTTTTGTGACACAGTTTTGGTCACCCCGTATATCCCTGCAGAAGCAACAATGTCCTGTTTATTCTTTTCATGATAGTTATTTTCTATGATTGGTCTGTTGTTTCAGTTTTCCCTTGAACCTCTCTTTAACCCTGTAAAGCCCGACCTATCAAAACATAGTCCAAAAATTCCAATTTTTTGGAACTGAGATGTTTATTAACCCTTTAACAAAATCCACAAAAAAATGTTACTTTATCATTTCATTCATGATGTATTTCTTATATCACATTTGACACACTGGGCGATTTTGCAAACTATTTTATCTATTTTAGTAAAGTTTTTTACTAAATATGCTTTTATTTCATGCAGAAAAAAAATATTCTTTAAAAAAAAGTAACTATTTCAATGTTATTCTTGCTGCAACTTCTTTAAAACTGAGAAATGATTTTCCTGAAAATATGTAAGTGGATGATTTCATGAGAGCAGACATTTTGAAAAAGGCCAAAATAAAACTTCAGCTGACTGCAGTGATATGACAATCCTCAAGCTGGTAGAATATGATTTTTTAACAGGTTTTTGAAGAAACTATCATTTTGGTGAGACAGAGGTCTTTGAACTCAGGCATCAAATATGATATGCTTGGCTTTATAGGGTTAATTTATACCTGTTCATGTACTCACAGCAGTCCTAATCTCAGCTACACACCAACCGAGGGGGATTCAGATCTTTGCTCCTGAACTCCATCAGTCGGCTGCTTTGACTTTACTGAGGAAGAACTCATTTCTGCTGCAGTATGTTACACTGAAGTTTGGGAACAGAAAAAAATCTGTTTTCTGAATTATACAGACCATTATCTCAATGAAATATAATAAAAATCTGTGATTTTCTGGGTTAAAAACATGCTGGTGCAAAACTCTCAGTGACCAACAGAACTCTTTTTGTTGGACTTTTTAAGCCTGGAACAAATTTCTCGACACCGTCTGACACCATTTTTTTTTCAATTATAAAAAAATCAAATAGTTCACTGTAGTATACACAAAAGTCTGACTTAACAAAGCAAAGCAATGGAAATATTGCAAAAATGCTAAATGGTTGTAACTCTTTGAGATTTTACCCAAGTAAAAAAAAATTAAAACCTTGACACAAGGCTAGATTCTTTCAAGTGTTCTGTCTCATTGAACTCCTCAAAAAAAAAACAATTTTGTTTTTCTTTTTGTTCTGTTACGCCCTGAATACTTTCATACCACGCACAACAAATTCAAGTGTACATTTGGCATTTTCCAGCCATAATAAGAAGATATATCCACGTTTAGCCTGGCAGGTGCAGAGAGCAGCCAAAGCAAGTGTTTCAGACAGAGGCTGAAAGAGGACTTTCTAAAACAGCCAGGAGAGAAGAAATGGGACTTTTTGAGCTGTAAATCATGTAAAGATACCATGAGGGCTTCAGAGGGATAGAATGAAGACAAAATATCCCACTTTTAGAACACAGATGGTGTTGATCTCATTTCTCTGACTTTTACATGAAAGCACACTCAGGTTTTGCAGCAGTAAAGACGGGACACATCCTGGTTTACTCAGTCTGCAGGGGGGACGAGTGGAGGACTGGTTCGTGTTATTCTTAATGGATCAGAAAAACTCTGATCCATCCACGTCATTAGCCTTGATGATAAATGATTCTCTTGTTGATTTATTGCATCACACTGGAGCAGCTGGATCTTATGTCGATGTCACATCATGGACAACTTTACTTATTTTTATTTATTTACGTCCAGAGATATGTATATCCAGTGACCAATTTCTTCTTCATTTTCTTTGAACTCAGCAAAATGTTGTTGACACAGAAAACCTGTAATCAAACATCAGGTTATTTACTATCGACTGATGCAGTGTGAGCGAGGGATGTAACATAAACGAAATCACATAAATAAAGCTGTTCACAAGATAAACTTTATTGCTTTACTATGGAAGCAGATTGGGGCCAATTTTGATGGAGAGAATAATTTGGGCAAACTGAGATCAAAGTCAAAATGACAATATTAAATAGTGTAGATGATAACATGAATAAAGTTTGCAGTTCCATCACTGCAGAAAGGCACCATCACACCTGAAGACTGTCGCTCAGGCTCTGACAGCTGCTGCTGCTACTGTCCAGACCTGTGGCTGCTGAGGAGCAAACTTACCCACATACTGCTGGTAAACATCAGGGCAGAGCATTCTGACTTTATTCTCATCATTTTTAGGTTACTTTTTGGGGCTGTTGTGCCTTCATTTGGATAGGAGAGGGCAGCAGACAACGCAGGAAACAGAGCAAGAGCAAGGGAACGACATGAGGGAAAGCGTTCACAGACCTGAACCCTGAACCCCACAGACCTGTGCGAGGGCGAAACCATGCAGCGCCCCCTACAGCACTGAGCCATCTATGCTCCATTCTCCTAATTTTGACTTCAACCCTCCTGTGGTGTTCAGGCCAATTTTACCTGTTCTCAAGAGTTATTTAGTTATAACCAGGTTCCATGTTTTGCTATTTACATGTAAAATTAGTTATGAATATTAATGTTCAATTATTTATGGTTTAGATAAATGTAAAGCATCTTCCTGCCATTAAATAAATTTAAATGATTTCAAAACAATATCCTGCCATCACTTTGACAAATACCTGTCTGTGATAACACAACAATTTATGCACCACTGATAGTAACTTTAGTGCAAAAAAAAAAAAAATCAGAATTTTAGCTTTTTTCTACTCAACAAAGAGGTACAGTTTTATGTAAATGAGGTCTATCATACCATATATTACAAAAGTAATTGCTAAGTACATGTGAATATATGTTACATAACATATGTTCACAAAAATTGAGAACAAAATTTGGAGGAAATTTTTTGCCTTGTTCTTTGTAAACAGTCAGAACAGACAGTGTAGAGAAAATTTCTCAACTCCCTCTAAGTAACTTCTGGCCATCTACAAACTGTTTTATTCCTCTATTGTACAACATACTTGGACTTCAATATGCTGTTCTTCTTATTGGTTCCAGATATTAAAGCAACAACTACTGTAATGATGCTGAATTAATGTGGGGCCTCACAGAGGCAGAGTTATATGAGGCTAAAACAGCTGGCACGGGAGTTTCTCTGTGGAGCCAAGGGTGGAGCAGCCACAGCGCTCCTCTGTTATATACAGTGTTCTGATTAATACTAGACAATGAGCCCAGCATGTGGCCACACCGTATGCACACACACTAGCCCTTCACAAGGTCTCCAGCATGTGTAGTGAGGGGACGCCAGCCAGCGAGGCTCCACAGCTCAAACCAGCGCACAGCTTTACTCTTCACATAAGTGCTCTGAATCTGGTCCTTATTTACCCAAACATGGCTGGGAGTCGCTGTGATTAGCTATACCCTGCTCTCTACCACTCCACAGCATGTTTGCAATTAGCAGTCACATGCAATCTGCTTCCATTACTCACATCTGCGAGGGCTCATTTACGGATCGGAGTCTTAATGCGAGCTGGCAGCTAAACAGAGCACAAGCAGAGAGTTCAGTCCAAGAGAAGTCTGAACATAACATCCAGCAATCACAGCGAAGACAAAGAGAGGCCGGGGTGGAGTCGCAGCGACATGATGTCAGGCAGCAACACGGGCCAATCCCTGATATGAAGAAGTCTGTATCATGACAGCATGTGGACGCCTTTCAGCTGCAGGAAAGCTTCGTTCTCATGCTCTGAAAGAAACTTGAACCCCCACTGAGTGGAGAAGGGTTATGGAGTCTGGATCTGACATTTGAGCAGCAACAGCGTTTGTTTGAAGGATGAAAGTTTAAGTATTATTCTCTGAAGTACTGAAGGTGCATAAACATGAACTTTAACTGAGCTGAAGATTCACTTCTCTTTCTTCATCCGCTCTGCTTTTACATTTGTCATACTTCACCTCAGTGATTCTTTAATACTTTGTCTCTCTTTTCTTAATTCAGGATAAGAAAACTCAAAGTATCTCTAGATCTGGATCATCCTGTGTAAAGGGAAACTTAACTCCCTCCGCCTGCTGCTTTGGAGACCACAGCATCTCCTCTGCTGTTTATGATGGTTCCTAACTCTGGTCTTGTCACTTGGCTCCAAGCTTTAAAGTAGAAGAAATCTGCTTTGACACAAATATTATTGCCACATTGGTCTCATGTATTAACCCCTGCTATCGCACCAAACAGTAAAATGTGATGTTGCAATATAAAGCCAACACTTGAGTGTTTAAGACTGCAGTTCATCAAGTTTCCACCAGAGGCTGACTACAGAAACATCAGAATACACATACGCACAAATGAAAAAAGATAAACATCTTTGCAGACGGGTTAAAGATAATGGTTTCAGTCAAAACACCTCTTTGGTGAAATTTTCTGAAGTGACTGAAGTTGTGTAGTAAAGTGTGTAACTGTCCTGACAGGTGACCACCCTGTAGCTGCCTGTTAAGAGTCTAAAGATCCATAACCAAACTCTGAAAATGAAGCTAGTTTTGAACCAGAGTTTTTAGTTCAGCACCTTGGACTACAGGCTACAAAACTCTGCTTCAGAAACAGAGCGTGATATCAAAGAGACTGTCTTAGGCAGAGCTGAACAATTTATCCTTTTCTGAACAAAATCACAGTTCCAGTCAGTGTGATCATGTGACCCCCAAAGCTGCAATTCTTTTGCATGTTCTCCTGACTGGCTCACCAAATATAGCTGCATCTTAACCACAGGAACTTAACACTTTTAAGAGTAAGAGTGTTAGGAAATTTCCTTTTTTCTTACTTTACACAATTAAGGATATTTTGAACTACATTATTTTTAAAAGTTCGTGTCAAAGATGGCTCTTTCAGTTCTTCAGCTGCTGTAACTGCTGTTGGTCTAGGACTTTAAAGGATATTCTTGCATGTCTTTTGTCAATAAATTCATTTGGAAACAATTCTTACCTTCAGTTTTCATCCTTGCATTAGAGTAACAGCTTTAGATGTTTCAATAGTTTGATGTGGTTTTCTTATCAAGCCTATAAATGTTCCTGTACATTGTGAAACCTCACTGATGCTTAATTCAAAGAAAATCATGAATGGAATTGAAATTGCAATATATGTCAGAAAAATTGCAATTAGATCTTTTTCTAAAATCGTTCAGCTCTGTCCTGTGGATTATGCTTACACTCTTATTTTGAAATCCCAAATTTGGGGGATGTTAATGTACAGAAGCCCCTAAAGCCTCTGATTTTCTACAATACATTTGCTCTGTTTTCTCCAGATAACAAGACAATTTCTCCTGCCACTTCTCCTTCTATTCACACCATCAGTGCTTCAGATAAATGCACTCACACAGTCCAAGCTTTCAGCTCTGTTGTGCACACAAACCAAACGTTGCAGGCCAGTATGTGATGCGTTCACTGGCACTGTGGAAATTTGGGTTTTTGTTGCAAATTACTGATGAAACAAATCCTCAAGATAGCGAGGGAAAAAGTTATCCTGAGCAAAAAAAAAATGAAATGAACAGGTTTCCCCCGGGAAACAGAGCAAATCTCCAGTAAAAATCATGGCCTTTAAGAGCTTCCCTACAAATGAGCTGTGTGCTGTCATTTTACAAGAAAAAAGAAAATCAAAACTATATTTTCTGCTGGTAGTTGATGACATTGTTTATCTGCTGTTAAATGTAATTTGTTGTTTCAACATAGAAATATGATAGAGTGGGCTACATAACAGTTTTTATTTAAGCCAAAAATTAATGTTGTTGTTCCAACCTCCACAGAAGTTATCCTGATGAATTAAAATGTCTTGTGTCAACACTTGTCTTAGTTTGGTTGATTTAAACTTGTGAATTAACTTCCTCCGGTAGTTGTTTGAAAGAGTAAATGTATTTTAACTCAATTAAACTTTTCAGTTGTGTTAACCTTTTGATTGTTTTTCTTTGATCACCCTTTGTTAGTTAACTTATCTTAAGGTCGTTGTTTTTAATAATTTATCAGTTTCATCTAAATTAAACCCTTCAGTTCTGTAAGGCAATAACTTCAAAGTTGTAGCTTTATTAAACAGCTGGGGGGAGGGGATTGTTAAGTAGAGGTGCGTTACTGATTTATTTACAGATAGAATTACAAGTTGAGATAAATGTAATTGAGAAGATGCCAACTTATATTTCATTGTTAATACAACAACTTCAGTAATCTTTTCTCATGTTGACATACAATGATGTGCTAGAATAACAAATGTGAATGTTTAACAGTGTTTGGACTTGGCATAAATCTTTGACAGATCTTTTTTAAATTATAATTATCATAATAATAATTTTTTAATACCACTTAGAACATCACTTCAAAAACTCCACTCTTACAAAAATGATTTTGTCTTAATTTTATCCTTAAATGATCAAAATTAACTTGACATTGTCAAAATAACGATCTTGTTCCGAGACATAATAAGTAAAAACAAACTGTTGGATTGTTTGGAAATGGGTGGAATATATTCATGAAGTGTGTGGAGATAACATAATTCTGGCATCACAACATCATTCTCTGAAATAACTTTTGCTCATTCCAGGTGTTCCAAGCAGCTTTTGATCGTCGTATCTTAAAGCTGAAGTTTAATCTGGATTAATCAGGTGGGTTTGGTCCTTTGGAAACACAATAACATGTTTTGGCTCAGATTGAAGTATTTCCTGTGTAAATGTTTGCTTGTTACTGCTTGGTAAAGCGGAATGCACCCACCGCCAGTAAGAGCTGGTCCCTCTCCACCAGGTCGGCCAGTTTGTGCAGCAGTCTCCCCCGGCTGGACGCGTCCATCCTCCGCCACGCAGAGCCTCTTTTCCCGGCTACCTTCGCTGCTTCCACCGCTTTATCCACGTCTTCCTGCGCCGACGCATGACGCACAGGGAACAAGGAGAGAGCAGGGCTTACTCTTTAAAACCAACTACAACTAATGATACTACAGTCTGCAGTGAATCATTGGTGTCCTGAGAGTGGCAGTTTCTCTATCCATAAAAAGGGCGACTTTGTTCAGTGTTTTAATCATGTTACAGATATTTTGTCAGCTTATTGTTGCTTGACACACAATTAAAACTCGCATTAGAAACATTCAATAATCTGTTGGGTTTTTTTTTACATGTCTACATTAATATTAAAGTGAGTAATTTCTGGGTCTGGTATTTAGTTTTCTGGATGTAATAAAGTGCAGCACTCTTACTTTGTCTGCCTCTTCCACGTCACAGATTTTTACACCTGTCGCCGGGTTGAAGGTTGGAAACGTCCTCCCTCTGCTGGAAGTGTGCCACTCATTACCAATAAAAATCTAAGGAAGGTGAAACAAGCTGAAAGTTAAAACACACTCAAAGTCTGTGCTGTCACACACACTCACACACTCACACAGCAGGCCTCCACACCTGCCCCTCACCTTGGTGTGTCTGATGTCCTGCACTTTGACAGGCTGAGGTAAAGCCATGTCGTCGGACACTCCGTTCTCTGAGGTTCCGTTCTGTGCCATTCTGGGTTGAATAAAAAGCTCCAGTTAGTCTCTATGATCCGTCTACTCTCCACACTGTCAGCTCTAACACCGGCTTTTATAAGAATGTGGAGGAACTCCCTCCTCTCTCCACTGAGAAGAGCCCAACTCCGCCCCAGTCCACAGGCCTGTATCCAGAGGAGTCCTCTTCTTCCTGCACTTCAAAAACTGCTACATTTACATGGCTGCAGACAGAGAGAGAGAGAGAGAGAGAGAGAGAGAGAGAGAGAGACAGACAGACAGAGAGAGTGGCAGAGCAGCAGCTTCTTTTTGAGAGTGGGCAGGGATCAACGAGCAGGCATCCAGCTCTGTAGTTTTATTTTTAAAGTGAGAATTGAGATGATGTTGAGCCATCTTTGTGAGAGACTCAGCAGCAGAGAGAGAGAGAGAGAGACAGACAGAGAGAGAGAGTCAAGGGTAAATTGCACAAATGCCTGTCTTTGAGTCTGCGCAGTGAAAGTAATGAGACTGAATTAATTCTGTTGCACAATATTTACATCGCAACACTGCAGCTTTGATCACTTTCTGTCCTTCTATCCAGAGTGACTGCAGGCTGTTCATCAACCGTGCAAAGGTGTGATGAGTTGTGATGTTCCTCCCAAAGTTGGTTTTTGCACCTGGGCCTGGTGAAGTTGAATGGAGTTGAACACATGCAAACAAATCCTTTTGTTCTTGGGGACAAAGCTGCTTGCTTTCTCCGGACTTGCACTCTCGCACAGTCTGCTATTGTTTCCCCTTCATCGCTTCTTGTCACTCTCTATGTCAAAGTTTAATTAGGACAACGAGCTCTTGCAGGCTCATTTCTCACTTCAGCAACTTTCTAACACTTCATAATGAGTGAGAGAGAGACTCAAAGGGATTGGCCGAGGGGAGGAGGGGGTAGTGGGAGTGTTGGGTGGTAGCTGGGCCTTGGCAGGATAAGTCAGGGGAAATAATATGAAATGCAAAGCATGAGCCCAGACCCATGCAAATAAGCAGGAACCTGCTCTGGAGGAAATGAGTTGATTGCTGAAACAGTTTGTGGGATTAACTGAAAAAAAGAAATCAAACTGGCCACAAGAAATAGTCTTTAAGAGGAAGAAGCCACTCATCTTTTGTCTGAGTACCAACCAAAGTGCTTTGATTTCACAAAATGAGCTGCAGTTGAAAGGGAAGGCGCTCTGAAACCAAAGCAGCTGATCTGGGCGTGTAAAACGAAGAAAATGATGAATGAACTAAGGTTAAACATTTAAAAAATAACACCACAGGTGTTCCCTCATAGCTTTAAAGCCCTGATGTGGGTCAGTTTATCAGAGCTGAAACGTGACACCCTGTGTATTGCACTGTAAAGCTCAAATGGTAAACTTAACTTAAAGAAAAGCACACCAAAGCCTTACAAAAACTTAGTATGACCCTAAGATGTAAGTAAAGTAAAAAAGATTTTGTGTGATGCAATAACTTTAGTTTTTTATTGTAGTCTTTTTGTAGTTGATTTCAGGCAACTACAATTACTTGATCTATGCTACGTGATAAATCATGTTACATGTACTTGTGTCTTAGTAAAGAGAACTCGATACGTTCAAAAATAGAATAACAGTAAAATACTGGCAGTAGGGATGCCAGTAATTTGAAGTTATTTTATCATGCAGTGTATTATACTTTATTTATACAGTGTTATACTGTATCATGGAGCTTATTCCAGAGCGCAGACAGCCTGTGCCCCCCCCCCATAATATACCAGCCCACAGCAGGGTCTCATGTCCTCACTTGTGGTAACAATAATTGTTATGTTACAAAACAACTTTAAAGTTGTAGCTCTGCTAAACAGCTGGGGGGGGGGGGGGGGGGCACAATGACACAATGCAGTGTGTGAACTGTAAAATGAATGATATTCCTGTAAATAGGCCGTACAGAAAAAACTATGCCTTTATTACAGGACATTGTTCCCTGTACCTGTTGATTGTCAGGATGGAGTTGGGTAACAATCTAACTTTCAACTCAATTCTACTTCCGGTTATGTGGTCTCACCTTCTTGTTCCTAAAATGGGGCTCCAAAGGGAAAAAAAAGTCAGTTTCCCTGGATGAGCATAAATACAGCCACACCAAAGCAGGTGTGTGTAAAACAGGTTTCTTTGCAGGTTAGTTTACACCAAAGGAGATGACACATAGAGCTCTCACTCCCAGGATTTTCTCAATAAATACTTTTACAGGACCTGTGAGGACTTCATCAATCATCTTGAAATAGCCTATTTTTTTATGAATTTCCTCTTCAGGATTGATAGTTAGAATGAGGTTATTGCACCAAACTATAAAATGTTATTTTTCAGTATCTCTGGTCAGGTCAGATTTCCTCAGAAGAGTATGAATCTATTCACAGATTGTAGATTAAAATTGCTTTTGATGACACCTCACCAGCTGATGGACGGACTGGGACAAAAAAAAATAAAAATAATAATGGCCCTGGTATTTTGGACCAGACTGGCCAACCACCTTATATAATGCACACTTTCTTGGTCCTTTGAATGTGAATATGAAATGGGAAACTCTTTGAACCATGTACCTTATGCCATGCAATGAGTCAACAGATATCAGTGAAAGTGGCAAAAAGTTTCATTTATTAACACTTTTAAATGTTACCATCCACAGCAGAGATGAATCTTAAAGCAGACACATCCTGTGGTTGTGGAAAAGATGTTAGTCTGTTTAAGAAGGGTCAAATCATTGGCATCAAGCAGAGAAAACATCTGAGGAGATTGATGCAGAAACGACTAAAATTGAGTTAAAAACTGTCCAACACATTATTAAAAACTAGAAGGATGGTGGAGAACCATCGTCTTCCAGGAAGAAATAAAGTCAGAAAAAAATCCTGAATGATCGTGATCAGCAACCGCTTAAACTTTTGGCGAAATCAGATAGGGATAAACAACAATTAGAACTCAGGAGTTTGTTTTATAGTGAAGTAAGAGCATTTCCATATGCACAATGCAAAGGGAACTCAATTTATTGGGATTAAACAGCGCCGTAGCTTTAAGAAAAACACTAATCAGTGAGGCTAACCAGAAAAAAAGGCTTCAGTTTGTTAGGGAGCATTAAGATTGGACTCTGGAGGAATGGAAGAAGGTCATGTGGTCTGATGAGTCCAGATTTACCCTGTTCCAGAGTGATGGGCGCATCAGGGTAAGAAGAGAGGCAGGTGAAGTGATGCTCCCATCATGCTTAGTGCCTACTGTACGAGCCTGTGGGGGTAGTGCTATGATCTGGGGTTGCTCAGGTTCAGCAACATTATGTTCCCAAAGAATGAGGTCAGCTGACTACCTGAATATACTGAATGTCCAGGTTATTCCATCAAAGGATTTTTTCTTCTCTAATGGCCAAGATGACAATGTTAGGGTTCATGAGGCTCAAACAGTGAAAGAGTGGTTCAGGGAGCATGAGACATCATTTTCACACATGGATTGGCCCCCACAGAGTCCAGACCTTAACCCCATTGAGAATCTTTGGGATGTTCTAGAGAAGACTTTGTGCAGCGGTTAGACTCTACCATCATCAATGCAAGATCTTAGTGAAAATTAATGAAACACTGGATGGAAATAAATTTTGTGACATTGCAGAAACTTAATGTTGCCACGGTGAAAGTTTGCTGTAATCAAAGCTAAAGGCGCTCCAACCAAATGTTAGAGCATGTGTCCTTTTCTTTTGCTGCAACTTTTTTTTATTGGTCAGGCAGTGCATCTGGAGATGAGACTTTTTCAAGATCACTTAGTAAGTCCACACAGGAACTTTAGTGTTTAAAAGAACAAAAACTGACTTTGTGAGCCAGTCCTGACAACACAATATGACAATAAGACAAGTAAGATTCAAGATTCAAGATTCAAGGAGTTTTATTGTCATACAACCCATGTAAAACATGGGTGGGACGAAATTAGGTTACCCTGGTCCTGGAGCAAGCCCAATCATAGAAATGAGAATAATGAGAATAATAAATATAAATATATACAAACATACAATAAAAAAGAGAATAAAAGTAGAACACAATCAACTAGCTTTTTTAACAAATAGACAGACTAAAATAATAAACTGTGCAAAAAAAATTGCAGTGTTCATTTGTCGGGGGGGCACTAAAGGGGACCACCAGAGTTCAACAGTCTCACAGCTTCAGGAAAGAAGCTGTTCCTCAGTCTGGTAGTCCTACTCTTGATGCTCCGCAGCCTCCTGCCTGAGGGTAGTAGCACTGTAAGTAAGTAGCACTGACAACATGTAATCTGAGGGTTTGAAATACCTGTTCTGGAAACTCATCCACTGCTACATTCATTGCAAAAATAATAGTAATTATTGTCATATTTCTCTTCAGCTCAGAAGGCTTCTCTCTGCTGTGGAGTCTTGGACAGGTTCCCTGGCTGCCCGACCTTCAAACTCAACATGTGTGAGAATCTTCAGTCCTGCTCTTGGCTCCAGCTCTGTGGGACTGAACTTGAGTGGAAATATCTTTGTTACCTCATGCTGCTTTTAGTACTTACAGCACTTTGCTTTGCCTGCATGCCATTGGCTGTACTTTCAGACACGCTGTTGCAGTTGGACAGGGTATAAAAAAAGAGAACAAATCATATCAAAAAGATGGACGGATAGAGAAAAGAGAGGGCGAGAAAAGGGGGGAAGGTGGGAGGGAGAATCTGAACCACTGAGATAACTCTGTCCAGGTGTTCAGAGCTGAACAAAGGCTCTTTTCAGGCCCTGAT
Source organism: Thalassoma bifasciatum (assembly GCA_008086565.1). Lineage (NCBI taxonomy): Eukaryota > Metazoa > Chordata > Actinopteri > Labriformes > Labridae > Thalassoma > Thalassoma bifasciatum. The sequence goes on from RPOG01005819.1 coordinate 16,059, forward strand.
GAGGACACATTGCTCCTCCACTTGTTGCAAAATATACAGGATAGAAAGGAGGGCACAACACGGGGTTCAAGCTTTAATATGGACCAGGGGACGACCTGACCAATTATATCAGCCTCACTGCTTCTAGTGGAAGATTAACGACTACCCTCAAAGTGAGGAGGACGTTACAGAAAAAGGTAAATGGTAGAAACCTCTGAGAGAGTGCAGTTCTCTAAGTGTCCACTTGGGGCTGGCAGCATTGGAAGTGTTTGCATCTGTTTGCTCCGTTATGTCTTCATGAGTCTGTTGTTGCCGACAGGCACCTGCTCATTTAACAATACACAATGGCTCTGTACTGTTTAGTTGTGAGAAATGATGATAGTATGTCATCATCAACACGAAAACAGCAATAATAATACTTTTATTCATTTAGCATCTTTTATCTGTCAAATCTCCTCTTAAAACACACTTTTACCGTCCTGCTTTTATGTGATGTTGTCTTCTTACGCTCATTCTTCTGAGCCTTATTATCATTCCTATCTTTTTACCTTATTACTGTCCTCTGTGTTCTTACTGCCCTCATATGGTTTGAACTTACTTATTTATTTATTTATCTATTTTAATCACTTTAGCTGTTTGAGTTTTTATCTTCTTTCACAGGTAATGACTGCATTTTTTGTATTTTTGTAGCCCGTTAATTAACTACTATTATTATCATCACTATTTTTCAAGACTCAAATGAGTTGGTTTTAATTATTTTATGAATTGAGCATTTCAAGTTATTCTTTCCCATTCTGACTTTTGGCCTGCTGTTATTATCGTCTTTATTTATTATGAATAAGTAAGTGTCAAAACCAATTAAAAACAACGAGAATAGACAAATTTACAAAGACAATCGAAAAAAAAAAAAAAAAATGACGAAGAATGGAGACCAGGAGTACCAGGTTAGTATCCCAGAACATGACGGTTCCAAGAAAGAGGAAGAGAAACCAGGCATACTAACAGAGAATCTATAACAAATAATGTTAAAAATCCCCTGTCTGTGTCTTTTCTTCACTCTTGTTTGTTGATTTTATTGTGGACCACCGCTGTAAAGCACTTTATCATTTTTATTATTATTATAATAATAATAATTATTATTATTATTATCCATTTTCTAAATCGTCTATCCTGTTAAGGGTCGCGGGTGGCTGGAGCCTATCCCAGCTGTCATTGGGCGAGAGGTGGGGTACACCCTGGATTGGTCACCAGTCAATCACAGGGCTGACATAGAAACAAACAAACATTCACGCACACACTCACACCTACTTGCAATTGAGAATAATCAATTAACCTAAGGTGGGCATGTTTTTGGTCTGTGGGAGGAAGCTGGAGTACCAGGAGAGAACGTGCATGCACGGGAAGAATTTGTTAACTCCACATGGAAAGGTCAACCCTTGTCCGAACAGGGAATCAAACCAGGGACCTTATTGCTGTGAGGCTGCAGCGCTACCCGCTGTCCCACCATGCGGCCCTATTATTATTATTATTGTTGTTGTTATTATTATTATTATTATTATTATTATTATTATTATTATAAAACAAAGTTTACAACATACTGGTCTGTTCACAATGATCTACAACAATGAAAGAAAACACAAATACACTTTAAAAAAAATGAAATCTGAGTAAATGTTTTTAAAATTGTCTTATTAGACCTAGTATTGTTACAGTTTAAAACCAGTTGTTGTAGATGAACCCAAAAGCAAGCAGAGACGGTGGAGGCAATTGTAATGTGGTTTATTTTCTGGTTGAGAAGGAGGGGGTGAGGGTGAGTGATCCAGAGAGAGCGTGGCAGCGTGGCTGAGTCTGGGCAGTGGTGCAGGTGATCAAGTGGAGACACTGGAAGCAAAGAGAGAGAGCAGCATTAAGACAACAACAAATCACAGTAGATAACAATCTAAGCGTATACTTAGCACTAGAGAAGCCCGATGTACCACGGTAGAAGTGGGAATACTCTGGCACCAGACTCTTCTCTCAACAGGCTTTTGTGCAGAGGGGTTGATGAGGGTGATTCGGCGCAGGTGTGAGAGTGCAGGAGTGGCTGGTGCAGGAGTGGCTGGAGCAGGAATGGCTGGAACCGCCCAAGGCTCTGCAGGGGGGGGGG
>RPOG01005820.1:10100-21550 GCA_008086565.1 Thalassoma bifasciatum
CACACACACACACACACACACACACACACACACACACACACACACACAGACACACACACTTACAAACACGATCACACACACACACACACACACACACACACACACACAGAGTGACCCAGCTTCTCTCACAACCTCCTGGAGGCAACAACCTGTGATCCAGGAGAACTGCATTCTGGGTACTGTTGTTTTTATAGCCACTCCCAGTCCTTGATCCACAAACACAGAGAACCGAAAAACACGTGTGCAGAATTACACACTTGCTCACACACACACTCACACAAACACAAACACACACACACACTCACACACCTGATGAAAATCTTAAGACTGATAACAAACTGCACAATTCTACGTTTCATAGTGTTGGATCCTAAAAAGGTTGGAGGTTGAGTCTCAAATGCAAAAATAAGAAATTAGAAATAAGAGAGGGAGAAAAACAGTTGGAGTGAGTAATTTATTTAAAACAACAGAAGAACTGAAATTTTCTGGACTAAGAGCCACATCCAGCTAAAACCATCTTTAAAGATCATCACAGTGTTTCAGGAATGAAAATGCTCCTTACAGCGTTTGTAACCCGGGAATCAAATATTTGGTCACAAACTGTTTCAGTTAAAGTTTCCGAGCAAACACAGGAGGAGGACGATGTGTCGGGAGAGAGGAGTTTGAATCAGGTTCTTTTTGAGGTTATCAGCTTTTTTCCATTGTTTTATCATAAGGTCATGGACGGAGTGTTCCCCGTTACTCACTGATGTTTCACCTCCGTGCTAAGAAAAGATTTCTGCGTCAGCGGCAAAAAACTTTTTCTCATGACTTTCTCTTCAGAGACGAGACCAAACACGAGCGAGATGTTTCCAAAACAACCAGCATGAAACTACATAAAGAAACAAAACATGCTGGCAGAGCCACTCCTCAGGGGGGGCACACACACACACACACACACACACACACACACACACACACACACATGCTGACGTCAAAGCTATTTCAAGGACACAGAATCCATTTTATTTTTAGAATCTAATAAAAATTGAAATAACTCAGCCCCTGCTCTGATTGGTTTGAAGAAAACTTTCAGGCCACAAATTAGTGCAAACTACAGTTATGCTCATAAGTTTACAGTTTTCCGCGGCACAATTCAAGACATCTTGATCATTTTTCTGAGGATATGAATGAAAACAAAAACTTTTCTGTCACTCATGGTCGGTGATTAGTTCGTCATTCTGGAAGTTTCTGTTGTTGATTTAAAAAGAGTAAACAGTTGTTTGTCAATAAATGTCTTCACCAACCACGAACCATGAGAGACAGAAAAGTTTTTGTGTTTTCATTCATATCCTCAGAAAAATGAACAGGAAATCATAAATTCTGGGTAAACTGTAAACTTATGAGCACGTCTGTATTTCCCTTTTTCTTCAGCTTCAGTTTTAACGAGTTTAACAAGATTCAAAGATGGACTCATCATCAAGTGTGAAATAAAGTCGTACTCCTCTGGTTTAAAGGTGCAGAAATAACCTCAGAGAGGAAAAACTTTCTTCATCTGGTTTGAATCACGACGCGCCCAAACCCCCGGCTCCATCAGCTTCTTAACTCTGCCCCCCCCCAGGCTGGAGTCATCCTCCAGATGTCGGATACAACCTTTAACATTCCAGCTACCAGTCGACCTTAAACACACACACACACACACACACACACATCCTCAACTATAATCACACACAGAGTTCAAAGCTGTGCCGGGGGGGGGGGGCAGGTGGCCTGAAACAACACAGCTTTGAGCGTGAGCTTCGATCTGGACCTGAAACTTAAAATCCAGGAAAACAGAAGTTTCAACAACCGTGTTTCAAATCTACAGTTTTATTCTGCAGTTGGGGTTAGGACCAAGCAACTTACAGCACAAGCAAGCACTTAGAGTGTGTGTGTGTGTGTGTGTGTGTGTGTGTGTGTATTATATGAAGTGAAACATTAAGGCTGTAAGTTCAGCCAATCAGAGGCCGAGCTCGGCTGATGCTCTTCCTTCAGTTGGAGCCGCAGAGACGAACCCTGCAGTTATGTAATGGCTGTTACTGTCTGAACCCGGGTCGGTGTTTGCTGGCTCTGTTTACCCAGGTTTAACAGAAACCTGCCTCTTTGAAACTGAATCAACCCTCCAACCATTCCAAACAGTGTTGGTCTCTTTATCACTCAGGGATCCAGCAGCTTCTCTGAATAAATCCAGGAGAAAACCTCCATCGTGGTTTGATGCCCACACTCAGCGTTGAGATGATCCCTGATTCTTTGTAGCAGCCTTTAGGCGACGTCATGGTTCTGAAGTCTTTCATTTCCCCTTTTCCACCAAACTGGTGCTGGTGTTAGTTCTGGTTCCAGTTCCTGACTTAGTTCCAGTTCTTTGTCTTTCCACTGACATAAAAACGTGATCAGGAGCTAAAAACTGTCCAACCCTATTCTGGATCAGACCGAAGCACCGACTACATCAGGGGTCGGGGGTCGGGGGTCGGGGGTGGGGGGGGTTATTGTGGTCACCAACAATCAGCTGAGAAAAGCAAACGTTTGAAATAAAAGCTGCAGAACGGGTCGTCTGCTGCTTTGGTGGAGTTTCCTCAGGCAAAAGTTGAAATGTAGGTGAAATTACACCTAAAATGTGTTACCTCTCTCATAGATCAGCTCTTTAACCCGTTCTTTATAAAAATTAATAAAAAGATTTGTGTTACGTAGTAAAATGATGGGAAATTTTGAACCTGACAGCAGATAAACACTTCATGTATCAGCCATGGAGTGAATTCACTCGTCTGGTCGGGTGAAGAGCGAAAACATCACTTCCTGTCAGAAAGGGTTAAGTGTTATTCTACAGACTAAAAAGATTTGTGATAGATTTCACACTTAACATCACAGCATCATTTCTTCCTTATGGTCGAATGTATGCTATCTATTTTTATTTTAATATAAAATTATTATTCTTAAAATTCTTCTTCTTCTTTTTTTTCCTGTCACCATGATGGAGTTTCTGTAGTTTGGTTATTTTTCAGACATGTTAAGCCCCCAAGAAGTTTTTAATGTGGCCTATGTGAGAATAATAGAATAAATGATTTTTTAAAGTTCACATTTATTACTGCGCTTTAAAAACAAACACTGTTTTAATGTACAGTATATCTGTATAAATATTTGGTATGATCAGCACCAACACAGTCTGGCCTGGTTCATGAAAGACTCCGAAGTTTTCATCACGTGCAGGTGTGTTTTTCCAGCCAGTTGCTGATCTTTGGGTCACACACGGATAAATCTGAACAGAATCCGGGACGAACGTTTACTTTTCCAGCACCGATTCTTAACTTTGCTCGACCAAATTCCTCATGTCCAACAGAGCCTCTTCCAGGGCCTGGATCAGCTTTACTGAGTCCTTCACTCTGCAGCTCTCAGCGTGTTCAAAATTCGACACGATGAACTCCATGTGATCGCTCATGATGCCGTAGCTTACGTCGTAAAGTTCAGTAGTCTCAGGACTGGAGCATGGGATATTTTCAGAGGCGGTTGTTACCTTTTGGACAAAACAAACATAATTCATAGTTTTAAAATGTTTTTGTGAAAAATCAAGAGGACTTTGATATGTTGATTAAGATTTCACTTCACGTCTGTCCTTACCTGACTAGCCATCACTTGATATGTGTAGGATTTTTCATAGGAACCGTCAGAGAAGATTTCAGGAGTTGGTATGTTTTCTTTGGCGGCCAGCATCTCCAAACCAAGAAGATGTCCGTCGACGGCCTGTCCCTGCAGAGCCTGAAGAACCAGACAAGAATCATTTCAACCACATGTTCGAACTCAGGACATTTCTGAAAACGTCTGAACACAAGTAACAAAATGCTTCAGAATGGGCAAGAAAAATGATGAATGAAAGTTAACAATAAAATGAGCCATGACTAAAACCAAACAGTAAAATCACAAGGTGAAAAAAGCTTTTCTGCACAAATGTGTATTAAAACAAAAAGAGGGATGGAGTGTTCAGGTGTGATCGCTGTTTTAAAGTACGGACACCTTTGTTCTTCACCTTTGAACTTTTCAGCGGAGGTGGATTTAGATCCAGTCAAACGAGGACATAAAAACAAATGTGAATGATTTTTTTTTAGTTCTTTTGGGGCATCAAGGGCTTTTTACTGTTACTGTATTTATGAGCCAATTAAAACAAAACTAAATGGCTTTTCACATCTGTGGTTTAAAGTGCAGGTTCTTGGCTAAGAGCCAAACCTAGTTTCATAATTTACCCACATTTGATGAAATTAAACCTTTTTATTTAATTATTTAATTGTTTTTTTTACCCGAAGGGCATCTGTCTGTAGTACACATTTCAGTCTAAACTCCAGAAAAAAAGTCTCTTGGGTTCAGAAACATCAACAGTGTTTATCAGAGAGCAGATGCCACGTGTTCGGAAACATGTCAAACTATTAAAAATGTTCAACTTTCATCAGTTCAAAACAAGCAGAACTGTCATGAGACAAATGTGTTTTCATTTTCAGTTGAAAAATTGTGTTTTTAAGGTTTTTACATCAACATCTTATGCTTCGACAGGCCATTGACAAGCCAATCACTATTTGTATGACATCATCAAAGTATAAACAGTAATGCCTTTGTCAAACAGCAGAATTTTTTACCGCGTTAGAAAGATTTTTCTCATTTCAGTCTGTAAGTTTGTTTCACAGTTTTCTTCATTAGTGAAAGAATCACTCTGATAGTGTCACAGTCTCAGTCTCTATGTTCAGCCTGCCACAGTCCTGCTGCAGCCTCATCAGCTCAACTCTCCTCACCTGCGCTCCTGCTCACACCTGCACCTCATCTGCTGCAATCAAGTCAGCTATTTAACCCACAGCTCCACACACAGCCATTGTCAGACTGTCTTTTGCTTTCATGCTGAGAACTCCAGACCTGCTATCCGGACTGATCTCCCGTTGCCGACCCGTTTTGTTCCCTGTTCTGCCTACGCCTGACCCTCGGATTGACTGCAAGGTATCGACTCGCTTCTGTTCCCCACCTACCCGTCTGCCTGAGCCCCGGCTGTCGAACTCGCCTTCTGTCTCCGACTCTGAGAATCTGTCTGTGCATCCTGATCTGTGGTGGCCTGCCTGGTATCCGACCCTCCAGCCTGTCCCTGACTTCGAGAATCTGCCTGAGTATCCTGACCAGTGGTGGCAGCCTGGTCGCTGGCAAACAAGTGTGAGTCCTGCTGAAAAGCCTTTGTTTGCCACGTAGACGAACGTCAGCTGTTTGGCCGAGCGGCTTTGTCACCTGCCTGCGGTGCAAGGGTTCGCGGGTTCGATCCCCGCTTGGATCACCATCGTTTGTCTCAATGGACTGAACTATTCTGTGAACTGCTTGTGTTTTCAAGAACTGACAATAAAGACTGGTTATTGTATCCAAATTGCTACCTCGCTTCTGGGTCCTTCCTGTAACCGTGTCAGATAGTGATCACAACAACGTGGACGTCCTACCTGTTTGGGGTCATTACGTCACATCCTGACGCCCGTACACGGCTTTTTGAGTCTTAAATTCTGTCAACATTTCAAAATGATAAAATCAAGCATCAACTCACCTGAATAACGTTTTGGACATGTTTTTTTAGAGCTTTCTTCAGCAGATCCAGCTTCTCTGAGTTCTGTTGAAACAGAAAAAAGAAAACATTTTTATTTATGATAGAATTACTGGCATAATGTGATTTTGTGGTGGTGGTCCCCCCCCAGTCTGTGCAGTGAACTTAGAGAGGACCTTGTTCCTCTGGGGGAGGGTTGTTGAAGACCAAAGCAAAAGTTTGATCCTCACCCTCGTCACCCACTCAGACGTGTTTTTTGTTTTTTCTGAGGTCGTTTCGTGTCACAGACTGTATGACGATGCCGTCCTTTGTTTGAGTTTCCATGTTCCATATTTAGGTTTGGGTTTGTAGTTTTGGTTTTTCTTCAGTTTGTTTTCCGTGTTAATGTTCATGGTTTGTTCACTAATGGAGCTTTTGTAGCAGAGTTTTGGGAGCAGGACCACACCTCAACATTCCCCCTTCTGGTATTGAAACCCTCCTAACCCTGTTTGTTCTCTCGTCGTACGTCCCTCTCACCCTCCCCTTATCTATCTATTTTGTACTTCGTAGGGTCTTTAATTAAGGGGGGGGGTCCAACATGTCCGGGAGCTACAGCGGACTCCGTCTCAGAGTTTCCCCAAAATGCCTGTGACATATAAGCTTGTTTGCATTTACTCATGTAAATAAACCGTTTTAATCTCATGCTGATGTGCGGTCCTTGCTCGTAAAGTGTTGTGTTGATTTTCTCTTGTGACTTGAGTTCAGGTTTCCTGTTTCTTATTTATTATTCTTATGTTTCCTTCGTGTTTCATTTTGTACCTGCTCCTTGTGTTTTTCTTCCTGGTCTTGAGTTTCCCTCCTGTTTGATTGGCCTCACGTGTTTCACCTGTGTCATGTGTCACACCTGTGTTTGATTATTTTCCTGCGTCTGTTTAATTCCTGCTCTGATTTCAGTCTTGGTTGGCTCATTGTATTGTCAACACCTGTGTCTGTTTCTCTCATGTCCTTGCCCTTTTTTGGCTTTTGGATTTTCTCAAGGGTTTGGCTTTTTGGAGCTTTTTATTTTTTTTGTAGTGTTCAGGGACCTCTGGGTTTTTGAACTAAATATCTAAGTTTACTGATCTGTATTTGGGTCTGCCCTCATGTTTTCTTCACCCTGTGAAACTGTTCTTCATTGAAAGGATCTGGCGGTGCAGTCAGGGAGGGAGGGGCCCCAGTTTAGGAGCCTCAGAGATGAACCTGCTGGTGCATGATGGGACCTCCAGGGGGCAGTGGTGTGGTTTAAAGTCAAGTGCACAGCAGCTGGGATGATAGATGGCACTTTAATATCTAGACTCTGGTTCTCGGCCCAGAAATAATGGATCACTCTCCCAGGATGAGAACGATTATGTATCTGAATATCTACCACACATGAACTGTTAATTTTCTGACACTTTCTCCGTGAAATATCATGACTAACCCAATGAAAAGTCTCCCCTTGTGAATCTACTTCTGAAACCCACAGTAAAGATGAGTTTGATTAAAGACCATTGTTCCCCTAAACTTCTAACATCAAAGATACGTTTAAGGAGAGGAAACTCTCCCCCAATCACACCTGTTTGCTGGGGTCATCAAAGGCTTTAACAAAAGCTACAGATTCATTTGAGGTTGCGTTGACGACTCCCAGACGTCCGTGTTTGTACGTCCTCAGAGTGACTGGCTCCATAATGGCGGCCAGCTGCTGATGGAACCTGAAGAGAGGAGAGAAATCTTTCTCACTGACAAACATGTCAAACCACTGGAGTAAAAGTGCCATAACTTTCTTTTCACTCATTTACTAAACAGTTGTTTTTTATCTATGTTATCAGCTGACCCAAGTTTTCTGTATGGTGATGATTTCTAGCTTTTAAATGTTGTTACCCTGCATGAAGATGTCATTGAGTGAGATCAGGTTATAGTCGTGGTTTTTCTGAGTCTCTAGAGCAGCAGAAGTTTGCTTCACAGAGAAACTTGAGACCACAGAAAGTAAAATGGTTTAACCCTGTAAATGACTCACCTGAAGTACGCCAGCTGCGTCGCCATCTGCACAAAACTGTCGGGACTCATCTTGAAGGACTTGAGGAGGTTTTCACCAAAGTGTCTGAACACTTTAACCTCCAGGTCGTAGCCTTTAGACAGTCTGTCCACACATAAAACAGTCTGGAGTCAGAATTGTCTTGGTACCAATGAAAAGTGACTTTTTATCAGCACATGCCTGAAATCAGGGAAATTTTCAACAGATACTTTTTTTGTAATCATACAGATAAGTGACAAATAAAGAGTAAAGAATAATCCAATCATTATCTGCTGTAACTTTACACCCATGGCCAAAATCTTAAGACCAGTTTAAAAATTGCACTAATTAACATTTTTCACAATTGGACCTTAAAAAGGCTTTAAGAAGAGTCTCAAAACCTTTACCATGAAAAAAATAAATCAATCAATGAATAAATAAGTACCTTTAAAATACAAAAATAAGAATAATGGGAGTGACACAAATAAATAAATAATTTATTGATTAATGAGTAAGAAATTTCTTGGGAAAAAAAGGAAAGAAAATTATTCTGTTCACCAGCTGATAAAAAGTTTAAGTTGACAGAAAGATCAATTCTACTGTAAAAAGTGGTTTGAAGGTGATTTTCTGTCAGGATTCAACTCTGTCATGACCTGATGGTGAAGACTAAAAATGTTTCTCTCTTTTTAAACGGGGTTGGATTGTTGAGCGACATAAACAAAACCCTTTTTCTGTTCCTCAGCTTTATTTTTTGAGCCGTGCTCTTAAACTTTAGATCAGGTGTCAAACAGAACATTTACCTTTAAGTCTTGTATGCAATACATTACTTACTCTTTTTTACTCTCTCTCATTTCTTGTTTTTACATTTTGAAACTCTAATTAAAACTTCTCCAAAATCCAACAGTGCAATATGTGATTATGATTTAGACCAAGTTTGTACCTGACCTGTTCTTTGACCCTGCTCTAAAGAGTTTAATGCACCTGTATTCTTCACCTATGCTAAAACAACGACCACATGGACCCAGAGTTTGTGTTTCTGTGTCTCTCACTTGTCCATGTGCTGTTTGGCCTCCTCGATGTCCTCCTTTATCTCCGCTGTGATGTTGAACTTCAGTTTCTGCGGAGGACTCAAACCCTCCCTGGCGGATGTCTGTGGTTTTTCTGTTTTTCTAACCACCAGATAATATAGTAAAATAAAATGTATATGGACAGAACAATAAACAACAGTATGTGGCTAAAAAGGTGACAATGGACAGTTTCACATCATGCAGTTTTTACACTAATGTTGAATTACATGTGTAATTAATACGAGGGTAAAATCAAGCTCAGAGAGGTCAAGAACAGAAACCATTGAATCACAGGTTTCCACAGATTAATATCAGTCAAAATGATTTTACGTGTCCAATAGATTCAGACTTGAGATTTAAAGTTTTCTACAACTGATGCACAAAAAACTTCAACAGAGCATCACTTAGCAGGACGGGTTGATCAGGCAGTGAAACATGAAAACGTCAGCTTTGTGTTCAAAATAAGGCTCAGTGTTGATTTCAGATCAGATTTCATCAAATGTCAGTGGAAAATCAGAAAACTGGAATGAGGAGAGGCTGAACACTGTAAGGAAAATGTTGATTCTGTGACCAGACGTCCAGTAATCTGTAAATCCTCCCTGTCAACTCACAACTGGAGTCACGGGACCGATCGTCCACGTTTCCCCTCGTAATGAGTTCAACTGTGACAGACCGGGAAAATTCTTCATGCATGGGGGGGCGAACGTGACATCGTCTTGGAAACGTGGCATTTCAGGATTTAATGTCAAATCTTGATTCTAACTTTATTTTGTGTTAATACTCTAATTCTCAGCCTGTAGTTGGGAAAATACTTGTTCATCCAGACAGATGTTACTCTGATCTGCAGTTACATGACACTACAATAAGTTAAACCTTCCAAGAAGCTTTTAGTGCTTCGGTCACTTACATGTTTGCAGCCAGTATATCCATAAGGTCCATAGCGACTATCCCATCAACCACAGCGTGAGAAACTTGAACCCCACAAATGCCATCAACTCCAACAACAAACTGAAGACAGAAAAAGAAAAAAAGAAAGACTGAAAGAAGGAATGACAGGGTGCTGATATCAGTTAACATTGTTTTTAATTAATTAAACCATGACAATCCTTCCCACAACATTATATTTCAAAAAAGATCAGTGCAGCTACGTAAAGCCTGATGGTTATAATGAAAAATGTGAAGTAAGCTCTATTCACTCTTCTGTTTCTCGTCTTTCTTTTCCATGATAATGGAAGGAAATCATGATCAATAACTGCTTATCCACTCACTCACATCTACACTTCCTTCCTGGTGTATACGTCACCTTCCTGCTCGCTTTAATCATTTTATATAATGGCAGTTATGGCTCAAATATTGGCAGCACCAGAAAAAAAAATCACAGGTTGAAACATCTTTTAAACTCCAGGCCTGGATGACTGAGTGCCCTAGCCCCTACTCTAACAGTCACTGTAAATGTCACCAAAAAACCAGCTGACTTCAAATATCAAAGAAGAATAGCCCTGAACATAACCCTGACTCCAAATAAGAAGAACAGTCTGTCATCAGCAACACTTCCTGTGCACTGGACCAAAACCTTCAGCATCAACAGTGGAGTCAGGAACTTAAAGCAGGAGTGTGTGTGTGTGTGTGTGTGTGTGTGTGTGTGTGTCTGACCTGCAGTCCCTTATCAAACCAGCGGTTGATGCTGTTCCAGCTGCTCCCATGGCCGTACAGCATCTGATACGCCCCCCTGCGGCGCAGAGCTCGATCCTCCGTGGGGGGCGAGGGTCCGTCCAGAGAGATGGTGACGATGCTGCTCTGAATGGCCAACAGTGACTGTTTGTTGGTGTCGTCTGAAAATCAAACCTTTTTGATGATCGAACCTAAACTCATGTAATTATTTTTCACATCACTAATCCTAACCCTAACTTGTAATTCTGTTGAATCTCTGCCATAAACATGTGAAATTATATAGTTCATTTACACTTGGCTCCTGTGCAGTTGTTGTCTCATGTTTTGTGTTTGTGTGTGTTTTGTATTATTGAATGTCCTTTGAAAAGGCTAAATCCATATTTTATGATTTTATGTCATGGTAAGTTTGTCTTCAGTGCTGCTCCAATTATATTTGGATATAATTAAAACTTTATTCTCCTTTGGTGAATCAGAGGTTAACATGTTTGGAGCTGTGTGTTCAGAGTGTTGTATCATGTCGTATCGTGTAATACCGTGTCTTAGTGTGTCGTATAGTGTCGTATTGTGTCGTATTGTGTCGTAGTGTGTCGTATTGTGTCGTATTGTGTCGTATCGTGTCGTATTGTGTCGTAGTGTGTCGTATTGTGTCGTAGTGTGTCGTATTGTGTCGTATTGTGTCGTATCGTGTTGTATTGTGTCGTATTGTGTCGTATCGTGTCGTATTGTGTCGTATTGTGTCGTATTGTGTCGTATCGTGTCGTATTGTGTCGTATTGTGTCGTATTGTGTCGTATTGTGTCGTATTGTGTCGTATCGTGTTGTATTGTGTCGTATTGTGTCGTATTGTGTTGTATTGTGTCGTATTGTGTCGTATCGTGTAGTATCGTGTCGTATTGTGTCGTATCGTGTCGTATTGTGTCGTATCGTGTCGTAGTGTGTCGTATTGTGTAGTATCGTGTCCTAGTGTGTCGTATTGTGTAGTATCGTGTCCTAGTGTGTCGTATTGTGTCGTTTCGTGTCGTATTGTGTTGTATTGTGTCGTATTGTGTCGTATCGTGTAGTATCATGTCCTAGTGTGTCGTATTGTGTCAAACCGTGTCGTATTGTGTCGTATCGTGTCGTATCGTGTCGTA
>RPOG01005821.1:0-28678 GCA_008086565.1 Thalassoma bifasciatum
TGACATTCAATTTTTAGAGTTTAATTACTGTGGATACTTGTCAGGACGGTTGCACCACCTGACATTTTGGGGGTTTGAGGAACCAAAACACAAAAAAACATGTTATATTTTAATAGTTTAAAGATGTGTTCAAATAACACAGGTTTCATAGAATAAAGAAATACATGTGATGAAATACTCAATTCATGATGGAAGGAACCACGTCATTGACCCATTTATCCTCTGATCCCCGCTGATTGTCTTGACTCTTAGTTTGTGTCACATGTTGACGTTTTTTTCCAGGTGACCATGAAGCTGATCGCCATGTCTCCGGCTGGTTACTGGCAGAGTCGAAGAAACCGCTACGACCTGTTGGTGACATCACTGGGCGTCATCTGGATCGTCCTGCACTTCTCTTTACTGGTGAGAAAAGTTATATTTCACACAGTTTCAATAATAATTTGTGGGTGTTAACAGCCTCATGGTTCCCTCTGTAGAACGCGTACACGTACATGATGGGGACGTGTGTGATCGTCTTCAGATTCTTCACCATATGTGGGAAACACGTGAGTATCATTCAGCGCTTTTGTTTTACATTCAGCTCAGGAAGATGGTTTTGTCTCATGTGTGTGTGTGTGTGTGTGTGTGTGTGTGTGTGTGTGGGTAAAGGTCACTCTGAAGATGCTGCTCCTCACCGTGGTGGTCAGCATGTATAAAAGCTTCTTCATCATCGTGGGAATGTTCCTGCTCCTGCTCTGCTACGCGTTCGCCGGCGTGGTTCTCTTCGGCACGGTGAAGTACGGTGAAAACATAAACAGGTGAGAGTTTGTTTCTGCTGCTGATGGGAAGAGCAGGATTCATCCAGAATATGAGCAGATAAATCTTTGCAGACTTGGCTGAGTCTCTGTTTCTCCCTCAGGCATGCAAACTTCTCCACAGCTGGCAAAGCCATCACCGTCCTGTTTCGAATCGTCACGGGGGAAGATTGGAATAAAATCATGCACGACTGCATGGTAAGATTGGAAAACATATGCAACGAAGACGAAACACTGAACCACAGAGTATTTTATTTGGAAAGGCAGGTTTATTTGTAGAGCACAATTCGTACAGAAGGCAACTCAAAGTGTTTCACATCTTTATAAAATGATGAGAAAGAGAAATAAGATCATTCTATAAAACCAAGTAATAATCATTAAAGTCCCTGTGAGGACTTTTTAAGTCATTGAGGTAAAGTCAGATATTTAGATTTATGCCTGATAATAATCCTCAAATTAAGACCAGATTATCAAAAAGGTTATTTCTAAATGCTTAATCCTAGCTATCTGTTTAGGTCGGAAAATTAAAGAGCACAGACGAAGGGCTAAAATACAATGAGCTAACGGCTAAAACATGAGTTAAAGGCTAGAACATGAGTTAAAGGATAAAACATGAGCTAAAAGCTGAAACATGAGCTTAAGACTAAAACATGAGTTAAAAGCTAAAACATGAGCTTAAGGCTAAAACATGAGCTAAAAGCTAAAACATGAGCTTAAGGCTAAAACATGAGCTAAAAGCTAAAACATGAGCTTAAGGCTAAAACATGAGCTAAAGGCTAAAACATGAGTTTAAGGCTAAAACATGAGTTAAAGGACAAAACATGAGTTTAAGGCTAAAACATGAGCTAAAGGCTAAAACATGAGTTAAAGGCTAAAACATGAGTCAAAGGCTAAAACATGAGTTTAAGGCTAAAACATGTGTTAAAGGATAAAACATGAGTTAAAGGCTAAAACAGGAGTTAAAGGCTAAAAAATGAGTTAAAGGCTAAAACATGAGTTAAAGGCTAAAACAGGAGTTAAAGGCTAAAAAATGAGTTAAAGGCTAAAACATGAGCAAAAGGCTTAATCTTTAGCTAAAGGCTAAAATACAAGCTAAAGGCTAAAACATGAGTTAAAGGCTAAAACATGAGTCAAAGGCTAAAACATGAGCTAAAGGCTAAAACATGAGTCAAAGGCTAAAACATGAGCTAAAGGCTTAAACATGAGCTAAAGGCTTAAACATGAGCTAAAGGCTGAAACAGGAGCTAAAGACTAAAACATGAGCTCAAGGCTAAAACATGAGCTAATGGCTAAAACATGAGCTAATGGCTAAAACAGGAGTTAAAGGCTAAAAAATGAGCTAAAGGCTAAAACATGAGCTAAAGGCTAAAACATGAGTCAAAGGCTTAAACAAGAGTTACGCCGACAGAGTTAGTCTTGTCCCACAGCTTTTTTCAGAATTTTCCAGCTTTTAGGAGTAAAAACTGGAACGCAGTTTCACCGTGTTTAGTCCTGACTCTGGGCCCCAGCTGGACCCCCCCCCATAAGAAAAGTGTTGGTTTGGTCTGATTCACTGTCGCAGTTTCACCTTAACTTTTGAACACAGAAATAATCTGGATGAAAACTTGTGACAGGGTTAGAACTTCTATCTGCATGGATCTACGTCTCTCAGTAGATCATTGGTTTACATCTCAGTGAATATTTGAAACATGAAGCTGGATTTAAAGGCGTCCTGTGTTTCCCGTCTGCAGGTTCAGGCTCCGTTCTGTACCCCGGACAAACACCGATACTGGGAGACCGACTGTGGGAACTACGCTGGAGCGCTGATCTACTTCTGCTCCTTCTACGTCATCATCGCCTACATCATGCTCAACCTGCTCGTAGGTCGGTGTCAGCAGCTGCGTCAGTCCTCACACACGACGGAAACAAAGCACACACACTCTCAGCTTCAGGACACGAAGCAAAATCACATCACAGTCAATGTAGCTTCTGTCGTGACAAAATCAAGCGTGTAGGTAAAAAACAGTCACTTCAGCATCAGCTTTTTTCTGCAACAACTCATGAAAAACACTTTAATGAAAGACTTTAGTGAGAGAAAAGGGAGAATCACTGAAACATGAAGTCAGTTTTTGAAGGAGTGGAAGCATCCGTCTGTTTTTAAAGCTGAGAAACACAGATGGTTGAACATAAACCACAGATCCTCATCATGATTTTAGAGCCATCACCGACCTTTAACAAAGAACGCTGTGGAAAAAAGAAACGACTGAAAAAGTCACAGACACAAAAGAACCAAAGCATGAAAAATTCTGGAGGAGTGATGTGGGAAGAAAAGGAAACCAGAGACCTGAGAGGTGATAAGATCGACACAAAAGAACACAAACGAGTCTTTAATGAGAGAAATGGCTCAGATGGTCATGAACAAAAAGTTACAGCAAAATCTTGATTTTCAGAAGTGCTACAAATTTCTCAATTTACTGGAGTTTCTTAAAAAACAAAAAAAGTGGATAATAATCTAATCTTTAATATCTTTAATATCAGTGAAACAGTCTTGAAAATATCCTGATTTGAGTTATTTCTCAGTTGAAACAAACTTTTATTACACATCATAAGGTTTTTAAGCTGTTGAGTTTTCAAGAAATAGACTCAGGTTGAATTAAGGAAACAAATTTTTATTTTTATCTGCAGCTCATTATGAGACACAAAACTTCTCAATACAAGAAAATATGGCTAAAATAGCTACTTTCAAGGTCTTTCTTATCTAGTAATGTTCAAATCTAATGTCTTGTTTTAAAATATGTGACCAAGAGAATTTTAATTTCTTGTTTATTAAAGCAATAAAAATTTTGCAGTTTGTCGGTAATTGATTCTGTTTGATCCTGAGCAAAAACAAGCGGAAATTTGACTTTTTCCTTTAAGTTTCTCTTTTTTAAAATCTCAGATATCTGTATTTTCTAAGACACTGAGGATGAGGAGAGATTTTTTGTAAAATGTTGGGATGCACTTTCTTCTAAAACAAGTTTATTTTTCTTATTTAGTTTTTGATAATCATCTGTTTTCCTGTTTGGAGCGATGAATAAATCAGTTGTGTCAGAATCACTGATTAATGTTAACACTGTAACTGCAAAACGAATTTCTTTATTATAACAGTCTGTTTCAATCAAGTGGACACGGTGACATCATTGATTTGTCCACACAGGAAGTTCATTCACAGCTTCAGAAAATAAAAGCACGTTTGGAGTTTTTCAGGAAACAAAGATTGATGCAGCTGAAGATGAAACTTTCTCTCCTCCTTTCTTCTGCTGCAGCCATCATCGTGGAGAACTTCTCGCTCTTCTACTCCACGGAGGAGGACCAGCTGCTGAGCTATAACGACCTCAGGCACTTCCAGATCATCTGGAACATGGTGGACGACAAACGGGAGGTGAGAAATTAGCGATGAGGAGGAGGAGGAGGAGGAGGCGAGGAGGAGGGGACAACACGGGGAAGTTAAAGCAGGAAGTCGTTTAATGAGACGGCCCGAAGGAAATGAAGGAAGGCGCTGAGTTATAGAAGGAGAAGTAATTGGAACAGTGGGTGTTGGATTAAGAAGTAGACCCCCCCCCCTCTGTATTTCCACTCAACTATAGGCTCTTCTCTTATTTGCAGAGACGTGTGCGATTTATGGAGCAGAGAGAACAAAGAAAGATGCAGATTTAACCGTAAATCTGCTTCATTCACAGCTCGGTGTGAGTTTCGTTAAAGCAGCTCTTTAACTTTGGTTTGATTTCTTCACAATAAAGCTCCTTTTACAGCAGCAGGTACAGAGCACAGGTGAGTTAAAGGAGAGCAGGTTTACAGCTTAGTGTGAGTTTAATGTTAGAGCTGCACTCTGAGGATGTTCACAGTCACTGTTTGTTCAAAACCAGGTCACAGATCCATGATTATGCTTCAAATATACTTATATATTTTGTGATTTTATGACAAATATTCAACAGACAAGCAAACAAGTCAACGTAAGACAAACGGGGTCATCACCTGAACAGATTCAAAAACAGCTTCTTTCCAAAAACCATAACACTCCTCAACTCCTGTGCATTAACTAAGGAAACCTGGTAACACTTTAGATCAGGGAACACATATTCATTTATTTATAGTCAATAAGTAATAATTAGGAGTTAATATATGGAAAAGTCTGAATTCATGGCTCATTAGAGGTAGAATGAGAGGTTAATGCCTGCTTAATAAATGGGTCAATGACAAAAAGAGGGTCTAAAAACATATTTTTAAAAAGTTCTTTGAAAATGGATAAAAACATATTTCTGAGAGAAGAATTATGTTTTCTAACAGATTTCAGTAGTTGACCAACATTTCAAAGATTTTAGGTTCATTATTTTTTAGTATTTTTAATTTGAGCACCCAAAAATGTCAGGTGGAGCAACCAAATATATGAAAATATATTTATATGTTCCTGTTATTTTTTCTGTGTGAAATTATTGGCAAGTATCTCTCAAGTGTCTGTAGTGACTCATACATTTTCATTTTGTGTGTTTCATTTCTTTTATTTGTGAATAAGATAAATAATTTGATGTTAAAATAACATTTCACATTATTACATTGGTTGTACCACCTGACATGGAAATTGTTCCAGTCACCAATGGGATAAGATAAAAGATTCTTGTTTTAAGACATCTTTCTAATTTCAAGAAACTTCCCGGGCGAATTCGTCTTATCCCATTGGTGTATTTTTTTGACTTGTTACAAGCAATTTACACCTCATTTTTGTCTTAAAAAAACTTGAAATAAGACATTTTTATGAACTGGTCTGGTGAATGTGGCTCAAATTAAGAACAATACGACAATTTTTACAACAAATAAGACAGAATGACTTGCCTAGATTTCCGTTTTTGCAGTGTGTAAGGAACTCACAAAAACTCCAGATAAAGACTCGAAGCGATGGACGCAGGTTACTTTGCGCTCTTAGGGCGTGTGGCGTGCTCTATTAACACGGTCAGCTGGAAGTGATGGGGTTTGTGAGACTCAGAGCCATAGGAAGGTGTCAGGTCAAACTTTTACCTGTAGATTAGGAGGTGAAGCATTGGAGAGGCAGCATCAGATCTTTGAAAGTGTTTGTCTCTTTAAACTCTCTGTATCTCCTTCTCTGCGTCTCCAGGGCGTCATCCCCACGTCCAGGGTGAAGTTCCTGCTGCGCCTGCTGAGGGGACGACTGGAGGTGGATCTGGACAAAGACAAACTTCTGTTCAAGCACATGTGTTACGAGATGGAGAGACTGCACAGCGGAGGAGACGTGACCTTCCACGACGTGCTCAGGTGAACGTCACACCTTTTAGTTTCACTCTGTGTCAAACAGAGTTGAGTCAAATCAGAGCAGAGGACTATTAATGTACCTGCAGTTCACCTCCAGACCAGTAGAGGGCCGAAGGAAACGATGGAGGCGTAATGATGAATACTTTTATTTCTGTTACAATAATCAGTACAAAAGTTTAATTGTGTGTGATCAGTTTCCAAAACAAAATGGAGCGAAATAAAAATAAAAAATTCATGCTTACACAAAACATTCACTCAGAAAAAAAACAAATTCTGTAACAGAAAAAGAGAAGGCTGAAACTGAGGCTTGCTTCTGCAGAATCCTGTATAATCAGAGGTGGAAAAAGTACATACTTTCTGTACTTAAGTAGAAGTACAAGTACTTGTGTAAAAAAAGCTGAGAAAAGTAAAAGTACAAATTCATCTACTTTACCGAAGTAAAAGTGAAAAAAGTAGTAAGGAGTAGAAAGTACAGATATTTGTGTTCAAATGTAGGGAGTGAAAGCAAGAAGTTATCAAAAATATGAAGACTTTAGTTGAGTACAGATACCTGAAAAATCTACTTCAGTAAAGGAACAAAGTACTTGTACTTAAGTACTTTCCACGTCTGTGTATAATCCATAAGATAACCAAAATATCAACAAAACAAATGATGAAAAAGAAAACCTATTCGCAATCATGTCACCTTTCAGTCATTGTACATTGTAACCCTTTAATGTTTTTTTGAAACTCAATAGATATCAACACAACTTTAATTCATCACTAAGTTCGTTCCATGACTTAACTCCAAATTGATACACACCAATATTCAAAATTAGTCCATTTTACTTTTTTCAAAGATACACAATCCCCTTTAACAATAACTTATTTCTTGTAGTAAAAAAAAAAAATGAATACAGGTGGAAGACTTTTGTTTTTTTACTTTATTTATTGATTCACGATAGGAAATTGTATTTATTGTACTAATAACTCTTTTCTGGAGTTTGATTATTGGAGCTATATATGTTTTATATGGTTTTTTCCCCAAACTTCAACACAATATGACATAATGAGTGAGAAATAAAAGATATGCAGACATTTCTTATTCAGGAAATCTTCTGTTTTGTAAATTATACCAATGGATTTGGTAGATATCCTCCATTTTTCTGTGTGTGTGTGTGTGTGTGTGTGTGTGTGTGCAGCATGCTGTCATATCGCTCCGTAGACATCAGGAAGTCGCTCCAGCTGGAGGAGCTTTTGGCGCGGGAGCAGTTGGAGTACACCATAGAAGAAGAAGTGGCCAAACAGACCATCCGCATGTGGCTGAAGAAGTGCCTCAAACGCATCCGAGCGGTTCGTCTCCAAAACACACACACACACACACACACACTCCTCAGGTCTCTCACACACGTTCTGTACATGTATGACCATGTGTGTGTGTGTGTGCTCTGACAGAAGCAGCAGCAGTCGTGCAGCATCATCCACAGCCTCAGAGAGAGTCAACAGCAGGAGCTCAGCCGCTTCCTCAACCCCCCCAGCATCGAGACCACGGTGCCCAGCGAAGACCACAACGCCAACAACCCCGACAACCCCTCCCAGCCCGAGGTGAGGCGCCACACACACACACACCGGTCACACACACACATCCTCTCAGCGTGGCGTTTGGCGTTCACACCCTGAAACGCGACGTCTCCTGTTTGTGTAGATGAGTGGACTCCAGCAGCTGCTCAGCCCCACGCTGTCGGACAGAGGAGGCTACAGGCAGGACTCCTCAGACCTGGGGAGGCCCCAAAGGAAGCTGGGACAGTGGCGTCTGCCTGCAGGTGTGTACGGCTCTGTTACCTGTTACCTGGAAGGAGATTTATTACAGCGACTCAACGCAGATATGATCAGTATGGACTCAACCCTTTAACACCTGAGCCTCCAAATGTCTGCCTGGACTAGTTTGCTTATTTTGACCAGAGAGCAGTCAAAAAATGTCCTGTGAGTCAGCGCTTAGGCCCATTTTTGTCTGGAATACTTTGAACTTTAAAAAACCTGAGTAATTTCCAATTTACTGTATGTTATAGGAGAGAAAAATAGTTCAAACTAAAGAAAAACAAAAACAGAGAATTGGATTTTGGAGGTTTAGTGACAAAAAACAACAACACTACAATCAAATTTTACAAGATAAACTGCAAAATTGAGCATCAACAAACACTTCTGCAATAACATTCAAAGGTCTTTTTCTCTTATTTTGTAAAACAAACAACAACAAAGGTCTCCTCCATCATCTCACAGCTTCTCCCTTTCCAAACACACAAGTCACTTGAGGATATCTGCTCCTCATCATGAGACAAAAACTGAAACTGAAAGTAGAAGAGAAAGATATTCAGCTGCTCACACACACTGCACAGAACAAACAAGGCATGGCACATTATTTTACAAAGGTAAGAGACAATACAAGCCTTAAATCAGGCTGCACACAGCACAAAGAAGAGAATACTTTCCTAAAACAGTTTTTAAAAAAATACAAGCTCTATATTACATGCTTTGTGATGTAAACACGGCCTGTTACTCCATTCTTAAAAGGTTACAAGGTATTTTCAACATTAAAATAAGCACATAATGTACTAATCAGACTTGGTTCAGTGTTCTACAAAAGTCACCACACAAGCGTTTATGTACACAAACAAACATGTATTCAGTAAATAAAGTAAAAACTAGAGAGACAGATGCTTCTTTTGTCTCAGAATCACACAGAAACTTTATTGGAGGTTTTAAAACTAGAGAGGATCATCCATATGCTCCACAGTCTGCGTGTATTTGCAGGCTTCCTTCAATGCCCGAGCAAAATTACCGTAATTACCACTTATTGAGTGAAAGAGCAACATCTCAGCTTTCAGAAACTGTTTGATTTTTCCCAATTGTGCAAATTGTTTAGGAATAAAGGACATTCAAAGTGCACTTCAGAAAGAGTGATTTAAATACAGAGTCTGATATTTATGAAGCTGCTTCTCATGTTTTTAGACTTTTGTTGGTATAAAAGGTCACCTAAGGAAAATGTGTTTATTAAGAAACAAAGAGGTGCAGGATCAGAACGGGTTTTCTGTTTTCAGGTCGCACAAGCGTGAAGTCCATCGTGTGTAAGATGAACCCGGTGAACGATGAGGCGTCCTCGGGGTCAGAGGTGAAGAAGTGGTGGACGCGTCAGCTGACGGTGGAGAGCGACGAGAGCGGCGACGACCTCATCGATATTTGAAGAAGCTCAGCTGGTCCTGTTGTTTTTACAGAGAAACTTATTGGGTAATGGGAACAAATGAGAAAAGAGCTTTTTAACTCTTTTTTATTCAGGTCCAGAGTTTTTTCCTTTAGCAGCACCTATGGATACCTCTCTGTTGAGTAGTTTCTCTGTGACTTTCACTCGTCGTTTCAGTATTTCTATGCAGACGTTGTTGTTGATCACGAAGCTGCTTCTGTCTCTGTTTCATGTCGGATCAGTTCGTTGTGTCGTTGCGCCTTTAATAATGCGGTGCTGTCCTTTCACGTCGAAGCGTCGTCTGTTTCCTGTGTGTGTTCCTGAGAGCTGTCTGCAGTATTTACCGTCTAAATGTTGATTTTCTTACGGTCACTTTCTACCCGAGGCAGGCCCCTTGTTCTCTCCTTTTAGAAGAATGACTGTGAATGTAAATGAAAGTCACATCTATCTCATGTATTTCTGTGAAGAGAGGAGGACGTGGAGTATTTTGTAAATTATTATAAATTATGAACTTTATCAAATATTCATTATTCTAATAAAGGCCTCCAGTGTGAGGTGTTTATGAGCAGAAACTGTCTTTGCCTTTGAATGTTGAATGTGAGAGAATTTGCTGTAAATTTGGGCTGAAACATTCACAGAAATAATCTAATTTTCATTTATTGTGCCATTGTTTTCAGGTTCCTCATCTTCTGTGTTGTTGATGTCAAGTGTTCATCTACCAACTCCAACCTCACCAAGCAGAGCAAACGTAACCTGGCTCTTCATTTTATTGATAGACTCTCAGGTTTGAACAGATCACTGCAGAATAACTGCTGCATGTGGACAGGAATCAACATTAGCACAAACACATTAGAGACTGTTTTAGCCTTTAGCTTTAATTGTTTTACATTCAAGCTCATGTTTTTTAGCCCTTTGGCACTTTTTTTGCCTTGAGGTTGTGTTTTAAGTTTTAAGTTTTAAATTTTTTGGCCTTTAGCTCATGTCTTTAAGCATCTAGTTTCTGTTCTTTAGTCTCTAGCTTTTGTTTTTAGCCTTTAGCTCATGTTTTTTCAGCCCTTAGCCCATATTTAAACCTTAAGCTTTTGGATTTTTTAGCCTTTAGCTCCTGTTTTAGCCCTAAGCCATTAATTTTTGTTCTTGAGCCCATGTTTTAGCCTTCAGCTATTGTTTTTTTTGAGCCCTTAGCTTTTGTTGTTTTACCTTCTAGCTCGTGTTTTTTAGCCTGTGTGCACTTTTTTATGCACTCAAGGTTGTGTTTTAGCCTTTTAACTTTTAATTTTTGGCCTTAAGCTTGTGTTTTTAAGCATCTAGTTTCTGTTTATTAGTCTCTAGCTTTTGTTTTTAGCCTTTAGCTCATGTTTTTTCAGCTCACAGCCCATATTCTAGAATTTAACTATTGATTGTTTTAGCTGTTAGGTTATGTCAATGAACCTTTAGCTTGTGTTTTAGCCTTTAGCTCCTGTTTTAGCCTAAAACCTTTTTCTTTAGTCTTTAGCTCATGTCTTATCCCTCTTAGCCCTAATTTTTGGCCTTGAGCCCATGTTTTAGCCTTAAGCTACTGTTTTTTTAGCCCTTAGCTTTTGTTGTTTTACCTTCTAGCTCGTGTTTTTTTTAGCCTGTGTGCACTTTTTTATGCACTTAAGGTTGTGTTTTAGCCTTTTAACTTTTAATTTTTGGCCTTAAGCTTGAGTTTTTCAGCCTCTGGTTTCTGTTCTTTAGTCTCTAGCTTTTGTTTTTAGCCTTTAGCTCATGTTTTTTCAGCCCTTAGCCCATATTTAAACCTTAAGCTTTTGTTTTTTAAGCATTTAGCTAATGCCGTTTTACCTTTAGCTTGTGTTTCAGGCTTTAGCTATCAATTTTTTAGCTTTTCGCGAATGTTATTTTGCCTTTAGCTCATGTTATTTTGCATTTTGTTTGTGTTTTCACCGTAGGCCAGTGTTTTCAGCCTTTAGCTATTGATTTTTTAAGCCTTCAGTTTTTTGGTGTTTTATCCCTTAGCTCAGGTTTTTAGCCTTTAGCTTGTGTTTTAGCCACACAACTTCATTCTCACTGATTTAACTCATCAGCTGATGTGTTGTTGTCGTACAAACTTCAGTGTGCTGCAAATCAATCAGGTCCAGTTCTGACTGGGAAACTGAGAATTAGCGTTTAGAAATAACCTTTTTAAGCGCTAATAATCTCATTTTGAGTTGTTGATTAAGATCAGGTAATTACCTCGACTTTTTTCAGGATCACTCAGAAACTCCTCACAGGGACTTTAAAAGTTGTTTTGTATGAATCAGATGTGAACAGAGTTTACATGGTGTCTCATAATCAGCCTGTAAAACCTTTGTCTGCCTGGTGTTTTGATCCTTTAAGGTCCCTTTGGAAAGCCTGCGCCCCCCCCCCCCCCCATCATGAGTCTGTNTCAAAGGCCTTTTTCTCTTTCTGCTCATTTTCGCCCTGCGTGGTGGAACACTTTTTTGTCATTTAATTGCCTCTGCATCACACCGGCTCTTACGGGGCCTGTTGTTTTTACCCTCTCTATTGTAATTTGCCCATCTCTCTCCCTCGTTCATGTCCGCTGCTTATTTAGGGTCTAATTGAGGCACTTTGGTAATTGAGGAGGAAGTTCTTAAGAGCAGAGGGAGAGTGTCTGGGAGTTGAGATTACCTGTAATTAACGTACATGATGGCTTTGATGGCTTTGTCCCCTCCTGGTGAGACGTCGCCTTCGCTCTCTGACGGCGGTTGTGGCTTCACACGGGCGAGAAAAGGCCTCGTTCTGCTTTACTACGGTACAGAGCGAACCGCATGTCTGACAGGCAGAGCCATTAGGAAGAAAGGTCGTAAAGAATAACACACACACACTCTTTACTGTACACCCCCAGTGCAGCTGATGACGGCTCACACAGCTAATTAAAAGCAGTTTGAAGGAGGAGGATGTGTTGAAAAGCAGAAATAATTCAGAGGACTCTCATCATTATTAATCAGACATGAGGTCACGTCACCCAAAGAAGCTGGAGGTTGGATTAATGCAGGGGTTCCCAAACTTTTCCGCCTGTGACCCCCAGAATAGCAGCGTTAGAGACTGGTGACCCCCTGCTGTGGTACGACACTAATGGACCAATCCAAAAACAGACATAAACAAACAAAAAAACCCTGAGGATACTTAATTTAACTCATCGGTAGAAAATTTACCGACCAATGTGCACTTTGCTGTGCTCACTGCATCAAACTTTAACAAAGAAATGTGAAAAACCGATAAAACATTTTCTGTTTACATGATTTTATATTATCTTTAACCCCTATTTTTGCTTTTATTCTTACAAAAATGGATTAAATGTGGAATTGTTCGTGGTTTCCGATTTTGGGCCACATTCCACGACCCCCTATCGATGTCTCGCGACCCCCCAAAGGGTCCCGACCCCCACTTTGGGAACCACTGGATTAAAGATCGACTCTGATTTATTATTGGTCCGAAAGTTTCTCCCCTCCACCAAAGAAAAACATGATATTTAGCACAATTCCACTTTGTTTTTGCTCAAATAAGAATGTAAAAAAATGAAAACAAAGCAGAAAGTTTCACATGTTCATCCACCACGGAGCAGAAAGACAAGATGAAATTCAGCAAAGGAAGAAATGTTGGTCATAAACTTTAAAGTCCCTGTGAGGACTTTCTGAATGAACTTTAAAAGTCTCATGTCTAGATTTATGCCTGATCCTTATCCGCAACTTAAAAAGAGATTTTCAGAGTTAAAATAGGTTTTTTCTAAGTGTTGATTCAGGCGAAAGTCCAAAGAACAACCTAGAAGCAAAAAACACAAGCTACAGGCTAAAATATGAGCATGAGGCTAAAGCAAAAGCTAAAGGCTAAAACAGTGACTAAATGCAAGAGTGCAAGGCTAACACATGAGCTGAAGATTAAATTACAAGCTAAAGGTTAAATAGAATAAAAGCTAAAACATGAACAAAGGGCCAAAGGCAGGAGCTAAAGGCTAAAACAGGGGCTAAAGGCTAAAACAGGAGATAAAGGCTAAAACAGGAGCTAAAGGCTAAAACAGGAGCTAAAGGCTAAAACAGGAGCTTAAGGCTAAAACAGGGGCTAAAGGCTAAAACAGGAGCTAAAGGCTTAAACAGGGGCTAAAGGCTGAAATAGGAGCTAAAGGCTAAAACAGGAGCTAAGGCTATAACAGGAGCTAAAGCTAAAACAGGAGATAAAGGCTAAAATAGGAGCGTGAGGCTACAACAGGCGTTAAAAGCTAAAACAGAAGCTAAAGGCTAAAATAGGGGCTAAAGGCTACAACAGGGGCTAAAGGCTAAAGCTGGAGCTAAAGGCCAAAACACTCTGAGACTGTGCAGTACTTGTTACACAGGACCAATGAATTTAAGTATAAGTAAAATAACCATAAATAATCTATAAAAATCAGGTGATATTCACATTATTCCCACTGTAAAAGTTTCACATGGGACTTATATAGAATATATAGTAATATTGTTCATGTCCCTTTAAGTCACAGATAATCTCAGACCTTTTGAATATGATTAAAATCCTGTATCTAAATGTGAAAGAAGCTTCTCTCCTGATTGAAGTGGACCTGCCCTCTCTGCTCTCACTTTTAGCCCCTGGTCGTGAATCTTTCCCTCCTTTCCACACGTTCCTCGCCTCATAAATAAGGTGGCGACGGTGCAAATTAGCCGCCTGTATCTCATGTCAACATCCACCCCAGGTCCAGGCCCGATCCTGTCCCCGTGTTTTGAAACAGATGGCTACTACTACAATAAAAAAGTAGCAAATTATTTTAGCAGCAGGCGGCAAAAGCAATTAACAACTGGCATAATGTGTTGATTAAAATCCATTCCGGTCTCAATGAAGGGAGAAAAAACTCTCATTTTCCACTCAGTCAGTTGGCGTTCGTCCATCGCTCAGAGTTCGTTGACCTTGACTCGACCACAGCTGTCGCTCACTTCGGACCGCGCTGCGTTTCTCTTCACTCGCTTCAGCCGTGAGTCTGCAGGAAATTTATTTATTGGACCCTGACGTTTAAAGTAAACATGATGCTTCAGTTATATCTTCTATTCAAGGTTGATTCGAATATTCACTAAAGGTGCATTCCTGGTTTTTATTAAAAGCTGAAACATGAAAAAATCTCCTGGATCTTCTCCAATGAGGTGAAATAACATGTTGAGTTGAACTTTTTGCCTCTTTATGATTAAAATTCACATCATAAACATGAGAGTCTCTGCTCATACTCTAAAAACTCTCTCTGTGATTCACTGAGACTCATTACACAAAAATGAGCAACTGACATTTGTCTCTTTTAACTAACATGTCTGTTTTCTTATCCTCTAAAGTGCTAGAAGCTGCAGTTCCTTGAGCATCCACTTGGGGTCGGCTGCAGAAGCACCTGAAACACATTCAGTGCAGCAGATAATTACACATTTCAAGAGAACTGTGCGCTTACTGATTCAAGCATAAATTTGGTAAGAATACTTTCTGAGGATCACTCTTTTAACCCCTTAGTTCCCACCCAATTCTGGCCTTTAAACCATAAAGCTTATAACTGAAGAACCATAAAGTCCAAATTCATCAGTGGCACCTCATTTGAAAGATTTAAGTCTCTAGTTTCAGAAAATGTCATGTTTTTAAACTTCACATCAGGAAAAATGCAGTGAAAACACTGTCAGAGGAATGGCAATGGGCCATGGCGGGCCCTGGGAACTAAGGGGTAAAAAACGACTTAAGACATTCTGAAATTCAAGGTGGCAGCAAGTTTTCAAGATTGTGGCAGCTACGGCTGAGTCATGAACTTTAAAGTCCCTGTGAGGAGTTTCTAAATGATCCTGAAAAAGTTTCATCTCTAGATTTATGTCTGAGACGAACATACGACTTAAAATATGATCATTGTAGCTTGGTTGGGCAATTTCTAAATGCCAAATCTCAGCTTCCAGATCAGGTCAGACTGGAACAAATTGATAAACCGCAAGTCAAAGTTTCTATGACAACACCGCACAAGCTGACAAAGTTTATCAGTGAGAAGACAGATCTGTGTTTTTCTCTGCTGAAAACAATTTAGTAGAAATAGTGGAAACAAGAGCTGGACTGTCTGATAGAAGAGAGATGGAAGGGAAGAAGAAAGATAAACAGGAGAGTGATAGAGCACAGGCTCAGACTGGAAAAAGAACTAAAGGCTAAGACATAAGTTGAAGGCTAAAATAGGGGCTAAAGGCTACAACGTGAGCTAAATGATATGATGAGGGCTAAAGGCTTAAACAGAAGCTAAAGTCTTAAAAACAGGCTAAAGGCATAAACACTTACGAAAGGCTACAACATGAGCTAAAGGCTAAGACATAGGCTAAAACAGTGGTTCCCAAAGTGGGGGTTGGGACCCTTTGGGGGGTCGCGAGACATCGATAGGGGGTCATAGAATGTGTCCCAAAATCGAAAACTATGAACAATTCATGAACATTTTATCCATTATTGTGAGAATAAAAGCAAAAATTGGGGTGAAAGATAATATAAAATCATGCAAACAGAAAATGTTTTATCTGTTTTTCACATTTCTTTGTTCAAGTTTGATGCCGTGAACTCAGCAAAGTGCACATTAGTCTGTAAATTTTCTACCGATCAGTTAAATTAAGTATCCTCAGGGAGGGTTTTGTTGGTTTTTGTCTGTTTTTGGATTGGCCCATTAGTGTTGTACCACAGCAGGGGGTCACCAGTCCCTAACGCTGCTATTTTGGGGGTCACAGGCGGAAAAGTTTGGGAACCTCTGGGCTAAACGCTAAGACACAAGCTAAAAGGCTAAGACAAGCCACAAATTTAACAATCTCATATAGCAGGTGCTTTTTTCCAAAGGGACGTACGACACAAACAAGAATTAAGACTGAAAGGAACAGTTGAGTCTTCAGACATCTCTTTAAATTAGAAAAGGACTCTGAATATTGTACAGAGTTGGTTAATTCATTCCACCATTTGGGAACAAGAGAGGAGAAGAGTTTGGTTACAGGTGTCAGAGAGACCTGGATGGTTTAGAGACGATTTGTACCAAATTTTATGCTTTTATTTTTCATTTATTCACTGCACCAACACACAACCATTCAATGAAGCTGATCTTCACTGTTTTTTGCAAACCTGGGGAATCGAACCAGCAACCTTCTCTAACTCTGACACAGTTTTTCTTCTTTGAATTCCTCAAACTTTGTCTCTTACAGTCAGCTTTCACTTGTTTCTTTTCAGCCTAATTGGCCCCAAATCTCCTGTTCTTCCAGCAGAATCTGTTGCTAAAAGCCCGTCACATGCCTGAAAAGTATCATTCAGGTTTTTACTCCCTCTCGAGCTCCTTTTGTGACCGCGCTGAAAGCAGGAAGTCATTTTCAGGCCTTTACCTCATGTACCTCATCAACAGCAGTCGATTTTCTCCCCGTCAAACGCGGAGCAGCCAGTGAGAGGCTGCACTTTGTCTTTGAGCCAGAAAATCTCATTTTCACTAAACACCTAATCAGTCCCATTCATCAGGCTCTGCTTCCCCAGTTCCCCTGCTTCTACACCTGGCTTCGGCGTCTTTAATTACTGGGAGACGGCGCTTTGTCTGATCCAGAGCCAAGATTGGAATATGAGTGGCGAATTCGGAAAGAAATCATACAGGCTCGAACCAATTCAATTACCCACCAATCAAAGTAGAAAGGCCGGTAATTGCAGTGAAAGGGTAACAATGAGAGGCTGGGCCTGGCTCTGCGCTCTGAGGGTGTTAT
This sequence comes from Thalassoma bifasciatum, assembly GCA_008086565.1. Taxonomy (NCBI): domain Eukaryota; kingdom Metazoa; phylum Chordata; class Actinopteri; order Labriformes; family Labridae; genus Thalassoma; species Thalassoma bifasciatum. Next base: position 17,028 of record RPOG01005821.1, read on the forward strand.
TAGCAGAGGATAATGTGAGCCTGCAGGGGGTGCTATGCTCAAACTATTAAAGCTCACTGCAGCCAGCAATCTTACAGATCACTGGGAAAGCAGTTTTTAATGGGACTGTAGCCCTCGGTGAGACATTACCTCATAATTTCCTGTTTTTAACTCTGCTATTATGTCAAATTGTGCATGAATATGCTGTTTGCGCGCACAGGAGCAGAAAATGGGGATGACATTACGAAGAAGAAGAAGAAGCAAAGCATGCACGCTGCAACGGGAATTATGAAACAGGAGAGGGATGTGCAAAAAAAGAGAGAGAAGGAAGTAAAATCAGAGAAAGTCTGAAGCACATATACACCATTTAAGGAATTGTTAAAGATTTTTTTGAGATGATTAGTCCCAATTTTCAATAATAAAGTCCAAATTTTGAAACAATGCAGTCAAAACTATGAGATGAAAGTCAAAGTAGGAGATAATGTAAACATTTTTAAGATAAAAGGTCCAAATTATGAGGAAAAATGTGAACATTTAGAGAAAAAATGTCAAACATATAGGATAAAAATGTCAAAATATGCAATAAAAATGGGAAATTGTGATATGAAAGTCAAATTATGACACAAAATTTGACATTTTTGAAGAAGAAATAGCCAAACTTTTAAGAAGACTAAAAAATTTGAGGAATTTGTCATCATTTTGAAAAAAATTTAGACAAAACTTTGACATAATGAAGTCATATAATAAGATCAGAATAAAAGAAATTGTAAGATTGTGTGATTATTTGGATGTAAAAGTCAAATCATGGAAAAAAAAATATAGCAAGTTAGACACAAAAAGAAAAATTTTAACTTAAAAAGTCGACATTTTGACTTTTTCTTTCAGATAATTCTGACTTGAAATGGGACAGAAAATTCTCAACAAATCCAAATTTCAGTTTTATTTTTCAAACTTGCAGGAATGGGCTTCCATACGTCTTGCTCTTTATTTATTTTTATTTTTTAAATTAAAATAGAATTAAAATTTGCCTTATATTCAGGATATTTTTGATCACACTGAGTGAAAATGACAGAGAACCTGTTAGTTTTATGAAACTGATTAAACAATCTGACGTGAAACTGAGAAAATTTGACTCGCTGTTTTTGTTATTTTCCCTTCCAAAAATGAAATTATTATTTAAAAATTTGTCTTTTTCAATCAGGACATGAAAAGAAATTGAGTTTTTAAGGAGAACAGTGATGAAGCTGTGATTTTGTGCAGTGAGTGAATGAACTATCTCTAATTTTCTAACCTCTTTAACTGCTTCTGTTCGCTCTTTGAATCCGTTCATTGTAAGAAAACTGATGAAAGAAAGTATCTGTGCTGCTGCCCTAACATCAGGACACTTTAGACCTCTTGTGTTTGACCTGACGTAGTTTTGAAGCAAACAAAGAGCGAGCGGCTCCACGTGCTGCAGAGGGTCAAGTTAAAGAAGCGTTTCTCTCATTGTGAGCTGCGGCCGTCACACAAAAGAACAACATGCCTCCTCTAAGCTCTACAAGCATCTATACGTCCTCTCTTTCTGCGCTTACATCAAAGCCTGCCTTTAATTTCCCTCCTGCACCTGCCTCCCCCTCCTCCCTCCTTCCCCTTCGCCCTGACTGAAATGTGAATGATTTTAATATCTGTTTGTCCTCTCTCTGAGTCCTCCCTCATTCCAGACAAAGATCTAGAAAGGCTGATAGAGACAGTCTCTTCATCTCTTCAAAAGACCGCCGACTGTCTTTGGGGCGGACCGACGTCCTGCCCTATCAAACCCTGTTGAGTCCATGTTTGACTGTTGAAGTTAAGATGGAAAGGAAACAGACAGAGGAAAATAAGGAGAAACAAGTCGGCGTAAACTTCTAACGGTTAGTCCTAAAGTTTTCTCTCGCGGCGACAGCATATCATTGTTTTTCCAAATGTGACCTCTTCGCCGCTTTGCAGTCACACTCCATTTTTCAGATTCCTAAAATTCAAACTCATGCATCTGCACACACACAGAAACACACACAAACAAACAGCTTCAAACACAATCAAAGTGAGAATCAGTGTCCTTCATGGATCGTCTGATCTTACAGATTATTTTCTGCTCAGCTTGGCACAGCTCTGATTTTTTAGGACAGTGTTGATCTGATTGGAAAATAAGGTTTTAATATTTGGCATGACAACTTCACAGCAATTAATTTCACACTGTCAGGATCACCTGAGCGTCTGATCCTGAGATTATTGGGAAAAATCTGCTCTGATCAGATTTTAATTGTTGGAGAAAACCTCATCGTCATCGTCACGCTTCGTAAAAACAAACCTGGCCTCCACGTTTCTGAGAGTTTGATTCTTTCTGCTCATGGAAACACAGATAAGTGATGGTGTGAGCTGCAGAGAAATGACTCAGAGCTGAGGGTAATAGAGGCCGAGGGATGCAGACTCATTGGAGCGCAGACGGATTCAGGCTTTTATTGCAGTCGTCTCTGGGAGGGAGGGGGCGGTTTGAAACTCAGGCGCTTGGAAATACAAAAAGAAAACACACGATCAGCTTCTTCCCTCTGTCATTTCATTTCTTCTGCAAAGGAGCAGGCAGATGCATTTCAATATCTTCTTTGCAGCTCAATTTCTGTGTTTGGGAATGAAACAGATGCACCTAATGGTTCATGTTCCTGCAATTACAGAAGAAATGCATGAAAATAATCCAACTTTTTTTATACATGAATGCAAAGTCAAAGGTTTTTACTACTAAGTCAGTTTGCTGCAGGTTTTTTATAAACCAGAAGAATTTAACATTAGACTCGATGCTGGAGTACAAATTATATTGATGATTCCTTTTTTCTAAAGAGATACTCAGCTGTTTATTAAAGCTGTGTCAATGTTAATTCTCTTTATTCAGTGGTATAATCATGTTTTAGTGAGACTGAGCTTCCATCAGGTACAAGAAATCAAGCTGTGTTAAATGTTTTTTACTTTATTAGAGAAATACAGAACATTTGGAGAAGAGATAAACTGATTATTGGCATCAACTTTTTTTTCTTTTAACGATAATTGGCTGATAAGAGATGAATTTAGAGCTGTTATCTTGTCTCTTTGTCTCCAGCATTGTCCCACCCACAGAAACATCTGATTGGTTACAGGTAGGTTTCACTTTTTTAATCACGATTATTGTGAGGGAGGAAATATTGCGATTGTACGATTATCCACGATTATTGACAGTATGAAAGAAGAAAACTGAGATTTTAAGTTTTTGTCGATAAAAAAATCTTTAATGATGCTGTAACTTTTAAACATTCACTCTCCTTTACAACAATAAGTTACAAAGACAAAGTTTTTATCTGAAGTTTAGTTGTTGAAATAGAGAAAAACAGAAATACTTTTAAAAACATGTGAACCTTTGAACTATGAATGTTGTTAAAAATAACTTTAACTGTAAACCAGACAATGTGTTAATAAAGAAAAACCCAGTCCTCAAACGGTGGTGGAGAAAGTAATCTACGGGAGCCCAAAGGACCCAAACTTACATGAAATTTACACAACACAACTTTTTAATGAAGCACCAACAACTGCAGACGCTTTTACGAACGTCTCCATCTATTTATTCTCCGTCTCCATATTCACGTCTGCGTCTGCTTCAGCTGAGGCTCATTATCCTGTTTTTAGTCCGATCACTTCAAACCACACCCCGTCTCAACCAGGCAGCAAGTTTTTAAATCTCTTAATTTACCAAGGGATGTTCCTTTTGTACTTTAACTTTGATTTTATTCTTATTTAGTCATGAATATTTAACGCCGGTTAAAAACACTTCCACTGGAAACACTTCAGAAGTTTGAGGAAGTTGAACTTAAACTTGAGCCGACTTTTTCATCTTGGGGATAAAACATGAAAGAGCAAAGGGTTCTGGGTATTGAAGACTTGTTTTGTCTATGGCTGTTCTTCCTCTGTGCTCATTGTAATGTCTCTGAAGTATTCCCTCTGCACCTCTTTGTTTTTCTTATTGATGAAGACTTTAAATATAGAATGAAGAGGCATTTTCAAACAAAAGATTTAACGTATACCAGCTCCAAAAACAGACGCAGACTCCAAAACAATCAGTGTATTGTGAACTGTACCTTTAGTTTGGACTGTGTTTATAAAAACAGTGTGTGTGTCATGTGAGGATACACACTCAGGCTGCAGAGAAACAATAAAACACAACCATAAAAGTCTCAGATTGCATGAAATTAAACAACAGTGAGGAGGAAAGTTTGTTCGAAATCAAAGATCCAGAAACCAGTTATTTAAAATTAGATAAATAAATAAATAAATGTTTTTGTCCGTCCTTGTTTCTCGTCCTACAACGGGAGGCTTCATTTCCACAGCACAACCTCTTTTTGACTGTTATTTTTTTTTACAAAGGTCAAAAATCTGTGACATCTATCACTCTGCATGAGCCCCAGAGGCTTCACAAGTTACATTAATGTTATTAACTCTTTGATTTTATATTTTATATTTTAATTCACAGGATAATAGGTCACAATGATGTCCAGGGGTCAAGGTAAATGTAGTTTTCTTGAGTTTCTCTCAACAGACAGTTGTGAATAAAACAATGAAAGTTAAAGCCTGTGCAGCAGACGCTCTTTCCAAACTGTCAACCTGAAGCTGTTTGACTTCTTACTCAAAGTATTTTAGCCTTCATGGACTTTTACTCTTATAACATTTTTATAATTTTTGCCTTTATTGGACAGGACAGATCTAGGGAGACAGGAAACTTCTGATTTATTAGTTTAACTAGAACTAAAAACAGTGCAATCTGTCTGCAAATTGGTCAACACACGGAGCAAAATCTGTCTGATATTACTCATCTTGTCAAATCCAGAATGAAATTCATCTTTGTTTTATTTTATTCTTAGTTTATGCTTATTTTACTACCCCATTCTCTTAGGTTTAAATGCTTAATTTTTGTATTTCCCCTCAGGTTAATGAAGTATTTCTGACTCTGGTTCTGTTTCTACGGTGGCTGGTAGGTGTCAGACGATGTGCAAAAGCCACAACATGAATACAAATGGAATTACACAAATAAAAACGCTACAACAAGATGTTTAATGGAACAACACAACTGTAAATGCCATAACATGAGTGCAACGGCATGATTTTTTTTTAACGAGACAACACAAATGCAAATGGAATAACAGAAATACAACAACTCCGACACAAATGCAAACAGAAAACAACAGATATTTTAACATTATTGTAAAGTGTTACCAAACTTTCTAATCCATCTAAGTGATCTTGAAAAAGTCTCATCTCTAGATAAATGACTGATTTTTGTCCCAAATTTAAAATTAGATTATCTGCACCGAAATGGGTTACAGAGCTAAAAGCTAAAATACAAACTTAAGGCTAAACTAAACTAAAGGTTCCCAACCTTTTCCAACTCAGGGCCCACTTTAAAGTCTCAAAAACTTTCACGGCCCACTTCTGACCTCATAAACACCATCACTGAGAACTTTTATATCTTTAATTATATATTTGAACATGTTTGATATCCTTTTACATGTAACTGAAAAAACGACCTTACCATTTAAACGTAAATGTAACAAACCAAACATTATTTTTATTATTATTATTTTTTTTTTATATCTTAGAATAATTGCACCCCTCCCACACACACGTAAAAAAAATCATTCTACTTTTGCGATTAATTTAGCGGCCCACCTGCGGTACCTTTGTGGCCCATCATGGGGCCATGGGCCACAGGTTGGGAATCACTGAGCTAAAGACTAAAACACAAGCTAAAGGCTAAACTGCTGAAACTTCGAGTTCCAATACCAGATTTGCTTTTTTTTTTGTAAAATAAATTATAGAAGCTGTTAACTCTGTGAGTCAAATGAAAGTCACCAAAATTACACAATAAAACATTGGTCGTTGCTTAAAATCAGCTTTTAGTAGAATTGAGAAGTTTACCTTCATGGAATTGAAATGTTCCAATAGTTACTGAAACACTCTTGAGTGTAGAGACAAAATATTAGTAATCATAAGCCAGCATTCAACAACATGCAAAAAAAAAAAAAACATTAATCCAACCAATCAGAGGTTAAAGTTACTCAGTTTGACGTGCTGTCACTTCAGGCTTTATGTTTAGTTTTACTCTGAGATTATGCAGAATTAGACCCTAAATGCTGAATATCTCTACTATTTTAACACTTTTGTTATATTTATGAGTGGTGATGATATTTGTTGTGGTTAATCTCCAGCTCTGGTTTCTTCTGCAGGTGTGTAGAGCAGGGTGGTAAAGATGAAGCCCTCATTAGCATTTGAGGCCCACTTTAAGGACTGATATTCACCCACCTCCGTCTCTCACACTGAGCGGTGCAGGCTAATCTCTCAGGCCCCCCCCCCCAACCCCCCATTCCCTGTCCTTCCATTTCCTAACTCCCCCTCTCCCCCTTCTCTCTCTCTCTCTCTCTCTCTCCCCCTCTGGAGGCCTGCATTAAACATAAAGACTCTGCATGGATGAGTGAGTCAACAAATTACCACGGCCAATAAACGGCCAAAAATGATCTGCCACCAGTCTCTTACTCTCCCTTCCTGTTTCCTCCCCCCTTTTCCTCCCTGTCCTCCATTACGATTATTGTCCCAGGCTTTTAAATAAACATGATCTTGGCTTTAGCTGCTCCTTATTGCATTTCGTTAGAGCATCCTCCTCATGCTTCAGTGCTCGTGTCCGTCAGCTCAGGGGAGCCCCAACCATCTCAGCTAATACACATGAAGCTGCTGCAGCTGCTGGTCTAACCTTTGAGCGTCTCCTAAGGAGCACAGTGATATTTGCACTTAATAAAATTATGCCTACCAGGAGAATATGCCGCTGACATTTGCCATTTGTCAAGTTGAGGTGGCGCTGAGGCTTTATGAGTCATTAGTGTTGGAGTACAGTGATGCGTGTGCAGGCGTGTTAGTGTACACACAGATGCTTTGTAAAGATCAGGTCTGACTCATTAACAAACAGGAAACTTTACTTTTAAACCTGAGTCTGTTTCAGGGAGTAAATCTGTCTTTAATACTGTCATATTGTGGTGTCACAGAAAGTGTAGAAGAGTCCAAAGTGCTGATTTCATCACCTGTTGCAGCATTTTGCTTGAGCTTCGGGAGAAATCTGACATTTCAGCTTAAGTCTAAAAATTTAGAGTAAAAAGAATCAGGATGAAAAGTCAAGCAACGGTTTGAAGTTTGGTTTTTGCATCTGACTCAGAGTCCAACAGTTGTTTTGTTCTATTGTTTACATTCGGTTCAGTCTGGTGCGGTTTCATACTGTCATTATTACAAACAGACTTACAGACATTACGCGTTAAACCTTTTACTGACGTCGGCACGTTGAACCTTCATTCAACATAATAACATTAAATATTGTGATTTGTAAATATGATATACAAATACCTAATATAAGTATTTTGTCTCCTCCTCTCCCCATGTGCTTCATGGTGTATTTTGTATTCTGCACATTATAGTATTTATATTCTATAGATTCCACTTCTACCACAACTTCTCACCTCGAACAACTTCTCTTCTGTATTTTGTATCCTGTTTTTTTAGTCTTATCTATTGTCTCTTGTAAATTGTACATAATAGTATTTTTATTCTATATTTTCTATTTTGAATAATGTAGCCAGGAGTCAGACAAAAATTTCGTTATGCCTGCATAATGACAATAAAAAGAATCTTGAATGGAGATGGAGAATTTTTTGTAGGCTTTTTGTAGTTTCCTGTCATAGGTAAAAAAGGTCAGAACCTTTCAAAATAAAGCTTTCACACAGGACATGAACCAAACCGTGGTCCCGTTTGGTCCGGACTGAGGTCACCTATCGTTTTAGTTCAGACCAAACAGAAAAGTCTGAAAGTCTGGACCAAACGATGGAGGTGTGAAAGCTCCCTGAGTCAAGCTCGTAATTATCTGATGATAGGAAAAGCACGACTCCTTACAGCGGGGATTGGATCTTCTTTTTAACACTTCCTTTCTTCATTCAAGTCAACTTTTTACCAGTTACAATACAATTACTTTACAATATTTTATATTTTTGGCCTCCAACCTGTGTTTTTTTTTGCCTTAAGCTTGTTCTTTGGACTTTTGCCTGAATTAGCATTAAGAAATAATCTATTTTAGCTCTGATAATCTATTTTTTAAGCTGTGGATCATGATCAGATATAAATCTAGATATAAGACTTTATATTGGGACTTTAACGTTTATGACCAACATTTCAAACATCTTTGTCCTTCTTTACTTAATTTCATCTTATCTTTCTGCTCTGTGGTGGATGAACATGTGAAACTTTCTGCTTTGTTTTCATTTTTTTGCATTCATATTTAAGCAAAAACAAAGTGGAATTGTTCTAAATATCATGTTTTTCTTTGTCGGAGGTGAGGAACTTTATGACCAATAATAAATCAGATTCCATCTTTAATCCAACCTCCAACTCTTTTGGGTGATGTGACCTCATGTCTGATTAATAATCTGACTTCTTCTTCTTTCCTTCTGCTCTCAGATCTCTCTTTGCACTGATAAACTTTGCCATAGAAACTTTGACTTGTCGAAAACCAATCCAGTCCAGTCTGACCCAATTGGGAAGTTGTTGGTTTTGATCTGGATATCAGACTTTTCCCGAGATCACTTTAAACTCTTTACAGTCCCTTTAAGATTCACGATGAGCAGTATTTTGTCTCCACTCACAAACATTTATTGATTCAGCCTCTAAACAAACTCAGAGGCAGCGTCTCCTCAGCGCCTGCTTCAATGTCATCATCTGTCAGTTTCTGCTCTGAGCTTTGACGCCTGCTCCGCTCTGACACCCATCATCCTCGCCCAGCTGTTCCCGGCCTGCCTGCCCTGACCTGGCCCCTCGAAAGGGTCACACCCATGTGGTCAAACATTGGTGGCTCACTGCCGGCTCCGGCTCCCCGTGAGTCCCGTTAGCAGAGAGGGTGAGTCCTGTCTGATCCACTTAGAGACCTGAGAACATCAACCTGTCCTTTACATCTCCTGACAGAGACTGAAGCCTCAACATTTCATATTTTTAGAGCTTTTTCTTCACACTGGGAGTGAATAAGTGTTAAAAAAAAGTTATTTTACTTAAACTTTATGGCAGATTTTCACATCTGCTTCCCAAAAATGTCTGTTGAAAGAAAAGGAAACTTAGCAGGACGTTGGTGTGTGATGAGGAGGATCTCGTGGTGAGGTGTGAGCGTGGACACCAAGAACGAGATCAGGCACAAAAACCCAGCGAGTTTACGCCGTGTCAGAAGATCTGCAAAATGTTGACCCAAAATTGAAAAGATGAACTTTAGGTGAAGTTTAAAAAATCTAAATGTTTGACTCTGCAAGTGTTGGAGCTTTGTTTTTGGTGCAAAACAAAAGTAGTCACGGTGATGCAGAGCTCATTAACTTCTATTTATTGTTTAAAAAGTTGGCATTAGTACCAGCACTAAAAACTCAGCTTCCCATAATCCTTTGCTTTCCACTGTTGGCATGAACCAGGGTCTGTGTCAGTATCGGTAGGTTGTTTGTTGTTGTTTGAAACGTAAGGCTTTGTCAGGTTTCAGTTTTTCGCCTTTAGCCTGTGCTCTATCTCTCTCCTGTTTATCTTTCTTGGGCTCTTCCATCTTTTTCCTGTCAGACAGTCCAGCTCCTGTTTCCATCATTTCTTCTCCATAAATCACAGAAATTGTTTTCAGCAGAGAAAAACACAGATCTCTCTTCTCACTGTTAAACTTAGTCAGCTGGCGTGATGATGTCATAGAGACTGCAACCTGTCGTAAACCAATAGGGTCCTGCTCGACTAAAAAGCTGAGAAATAGCATTAAGAAATAACCTATTTCAACACTTATAATCTCACTTGACTTTTTCAAGATCACTCAGAAAGTCCTCACAGTCCCTTTAATTTTTATATTTTTAGAATAGTATTATGCATTTTGACATTATTTAGCACCTAAATAGGAAAAGGCTCCCCGTAAGAAACCCAGTATCCACACTTTCATAGTTTATTTTTCTGAGCTCAGATCATTTAAACTTACCACCAAAGATGATTCAAACACTAAACTCTCTTTTTCTTTGACTTTCATCTATATTTAGTTCTCTTTGCTGATTTAATACTCTTTGATTTGTGAGCCACAGCAGTGACATCGCTACATTAAAGCATCTCCTGGGTATAAAACGACATAAATAAAAGCCTGAAGCCTCCTCCAGCTATAGATGTTCATCTGATAATAAAGGAATCAGCAGACGGTTCCTACACCCTGCTGTCGGAAATAGCATGCACGATGTACGCAGTGTGCAAAACATCTGCGCCCCTCAATGAACCTTTCCCCAGTGTTTGGTGCGATCTGCCTCCAGAGCATGAAGCACACACACACACACACACACACTCACACACACAGCTGCATACCGTGGTGAGATGTACATCCAATAGAGGCTAAACTGTGTTAGAGTTCCTCAGGGTGTGTTTGTGTCTGCAGTATAAGTGTGCCTGCAAGTCCCAAGCTACTTCCCAGTATCTCTGCTCGCTCTCTCCCTCCACCAGCGCCGCCATGAGATAATGTGACAGGCTGTCAATCACGCCGCGGCCTGGGGTGCAGCGGCAACAAGAGGGTTTTTTGGCGACACACTTTTGTGAGCAACACCAGGGAGAAGGCACCAGCAGGGACCAGGGCGGAGGAAAAAAACCGCTCAGCCTCCGTCAGGTCTCACACGTCATCCTCGCCTCTTATTTCTACAACCTGCCTCCAGCCGCTAGATTGACGCGACCATCTTTCTGGTCCGAGTCCTGACCTCTGTGAGAGAGAGACGCCTGTGGGAGTCGGGATGTTCTCATCCCCCGAGAGGATCAGCCTGAGCGTCAGGAGAATGATCGGGGTATCAGTCCCGTCTCTGAGCCCGGGGGCGGACGTGTACAGTAGGCCGGCTGGGTGCTGCCACTCTCCAAACCTGAGCCCTGATGTGTTATGAAGGCGCCGTCACTCAGGGAGGAAGGACCACAGACACCTGTGGAGGAATCCTGAGAAATGATGGAAACAGACAGGACTGAGGAAAAGAAGAGTTCTGACATCAGCAGGAAGTTTCCACTTGGTTTGACTTTATATGTTTACAACCCAATGAACACAGACAATATATTTAGTGTTCAAACTGATTAACTGTATTATTTTTAGCAAATATTTTGAATTTGATGGTTCCTTAAATCTTGGACAGGTTGAACAAAAGTCTGTTAAAGTTGCTGATGCTGAAAAAACATCTGTTTGGATCATTCCACAGGTGAACAGGTTGATTTAAACAGGTGAGTGTCATGATTGGGTATAAAAGGAGCATCATCCCCAAAAGGCTCAGTCCTTCACAAGCAAAGATGGAGCCAGGTTCACCACTTTGTCAACAACTGCGTGAGCAAATAGTCCAACAGTTGAAGAACAATGTTTCTCAACTTTGTCCAACTGCAGGAATTGATGGACTTCATCATCTACAGACCATAATATCATCAAAAGATTCAGAGAATCTGGAGAAATCTCTGCACGTAAGCAGCAAGGCCCAAAACCAACATTGAATGGCCGTGACCTTTGACCCCTCAGGCGGCGCTGCATTAAAAACCCACATCATTGTGTAAAGGATATTAGCACGTGGGCTCAGGAACACTTCAGAAAACCATTGTCA
>RPOG01005822.1:0-28670 GCA_008086565.1 Thalassoma bifasciatum
AGAAAGAGGGAAACGTAGGCACATTGTTAGTGAGAGAGAGTGAAGAATGAAGTGACAGAAATGGAAAGTGGGCACATTTGAAATTCTCCTGCTGTCGTCCATCACTGTGTGGATTGGACACGGTCCACTCAGTCCCAGCCCCAGTACGTCCAGTGGGAGCCAGACAATGAGTTTAAGCCTTTCTTACACTTAACATCTCTCCCTGATGCCCAAGCTTTTCGACGCCTCATGTCTCTCTATGTATTCTCTCAATTTGTGACAAAGGCAGCAGAGCTTCATTCAGCCTGTATCCAGCATTATCATGGAGGTAGGAGCCATGTTTGAACACTCAGAAACAGCTGAGTGTGGGGGTAGCAGGGTGGTCTATCCTGTAAATAAACACTACAGTGAGGTCACTTATACGTTCCTACTTTATATCTATAGGGGGAAAATGCTGCTGTAGATTTCAGGTTTGGTGACTTTACTCTGCACTCCTCTTTTTAGCCGTGAGAAAATACCACAGTAACTTCCTGTGGTGAGTTTATCACTCAGTGCAGCTCAAATGTCCTCCACGGTGCTGAACATTCAGAAATGCTCTCCTCTCATTTTCATGTGAACTGGTGACAGAAACAGTGTCAGAGATAAACTGGATTGGACTTTACTTTCAGCTTGCTCTCCCTCTAGTGGATTACACACACATAGGCACAAACCAGCTTGTTAACACACACTCACACACATGAACTAACACAAACACACATGGGCCGTGCAATTCCAGGAGTTCAAGCCTCTTTGCAGGATCTCAGCAACTGTTATCTCAGCACCCATGTTTTCTCTCTCTCTCCCTAATTTTATTGGCTGTCCATCAAATGATACCAGGATCACAGCAGCACATACAGAAAGGACCTGAGAAAGCTGAGTTCTTGTTAACTTGCAGCTCTCTCGTCACTTCGTTCAGTGTCAGTCTGTTTGCTGTGTTGGTGGCAGCTGAAGATTTAAGGGGCTGGTCAAACAGGGAGTCACTGAATGGACACTATAGTCAGTAAAAAAGGGGTTTCAAATCATCTTTCAGCTCATGAATATCTGACTGACATGTAGCTTGATACTCTACACGTCCATCTAACTAACTAAATAAAGGCCCAGCATTTCTTCTGTAGAATAACTAATGACATAGAAACTGAATGTCACCTTTTTGGGGTTCACTTTTGTTAACAAGCCCATGTTTGCATTCATTGTTTGTCACCAACATAATTGTATGCATTGAAGCTGTCCAACATGTTAAACTGAGGAATAAAGTAACAGGTAAATCTGATATTTTGGGCTGCCAGATTGGAATTTGCATCAGATAATGCTCTGATAAACTGCAGACCACCACATCACTGTCAGGTCATAGTCAACTCTGCTCAAGTGCACCCTCTCTGTTTTTCTGGAAACTTTAAGAAACTTTTAGCATTTCAGGCCCTCGATTTGTCTTGGGCTTCCTGGCATCTATTGCCCTTGGCATGAATACTGTTTGCACCTCACCTTGCTGCCGTCTTCTCCCGGCACAACAACGCATCCCTCTTGGGCCAGCTCACAATTGGCCCCTGACATATGTGGTCTTCCATGGATGCTTGTTCATTTGGTTTTTGAAAACATGTACCACATGACAAAACTAAATATCTTTACTACAATGGGAGGAAAGGGGACCACGAGGTGGGACCCTAGAGTCCAAATAATTCTCTCTCTCTCTCTCTTCTCACACACCTGCCCACCTCGATTTAATCAGACATAACTTCCCAGTCATTGGCTGATGTACTGGGCAGGAAGGCCCGCCCCCTCCTTACCAGCTGACAGACAGACCACAGAAACCAACCAGGGACAGTGTTGCTATAACAAAAGACCTTCCAGAAGTACAAGTGTGCAGGGTTTGGAAAGGGGACAATCAGAGCCAACTTTAGACCCTGGTTACTGGACTTCCTGAAAAGTTCCTGTTCTCTGTGAAAAGTTCCTGCTGTCATGAAATGACTTAAGATGTGTCTTGAATGGATCACTTTTAATCCAGAGAAGCCAAGGACCTGAGAAATGTTGATTTTAAATCTACTATGTCTGCATTTCATCAAAGCAAATTAACAGCATTTGATTTAACCTATCAAGACCTGAGCTTTTGTCTAGTGTACATTTTTATTTCTCCTTGCTATTTGGGATCAGTGAGACCTCATAAGTATAAAAACAAAATTTGGTCTTTATGCAGAAAGTTATGTTTTTAGTGTTATTAGACAGCCACTAGTTTTTAGTTGTGTTATTGTTCATAACTACACTTTTTTTTCCTCCCTGAAATAGGTGTAAAGTTGTGGTATCACCAAAAGATGACATGGGAAGTGTCTCCAAATGTTGCTCATAGATGAAAGTTGAAAAAAAAAAAAGAAGTTTCATGGGTCTAAGAGGCAGAAAAGTGATGTCCACATATGTGTACACCAGGTCTTAAGAGGTTAAAGCTCAGAAAAAAGGGAGACTATTTCAGTATTTATGTTTTTTAAATGGCTCCTCAGACCAACAGTAAGCTACAGTCAGGAAACCTACAGTCGTCTGAATTACAGCACACACTCTACGAAGTCTGTGCGATCATCCACCAGCTGAGCAGTTTGGAAGAGAAAGTGAGCAGCAACTTGATCCATGTTTGTCCATCCAATCAAGAAGCAAGAGGCAGCCATCTTGTCCATGTGGGACCAACACAATATGGACATGAAAGCAGACTGTGAGTGTGGGTCCAATTCTGAGCGTCTTGGCTGCCTCGTGTGAGACGACCGTGCCAGTGAGCCGGATGGAGAGGACAGAAATAGCTCCAGATCAGGAATGGCTTTGAAACAATGATCTCAGAGCACTCACACACACACAAACAAACAAACACACACATGCTGGCAAAAGAGCCACAATGTGGACCAAAAGAACCAAAACAACATCTTGGCTTGAGCTTTTCTTTTCAGACTTGCTGTGCCAGGAAGTTGTTTTTTCAGTCACTGGATGCTTTTCTCAAACTACTGAGGTCTTGCACCCTGAAGTAGGATACATGACTGGGAGAGTAACTACTGAGTAAGAGAGTTTTAACACACTTCTAATTCAAGTTAATACCAGTGGCATTTAGTCACGGTGATTTCCCAACACTATTGTTACACTGATTGAAACAGAAAGCTCTACATCAGCAACAATACCACAGTGAAGTCCTATATCTAACGACCAAATTATACACACTACCTTAACATATGCAAAGATAGCACAAAGTATGGTGGACACATAGTGAGGCAGATGATTGAAAAAAAAGGGAAAACAGCAGTGGCGTACCAAGAAGTAAATGAACTTTGTGGGGTGACAATTTGGTTGAAATAACTCTTTCATTTTACACAAGTCACTGGAGGAAAGGAGGCGCAAGTCCTATGTACTGGTGATTCAATTGGAGGGTCCATCCAATGCTAGAAAAGGTTACACATCTGCTAAGAAACTGCACATTGCTGAATACAGGTAAAGTGTTCAGAGCGGCCCAAAAGTACTATGCCCCATGTACTGGTTCAACTGGATTTTTCAGTATGTTCAAGTCAGTGAAAGGTGAGCATGCTCATACATTTAGCTCTCATCTTATCTTTTATTTTCCTTCCAATATCATATATATATATATATATATATATATATATATATATATATATATATATATTTTTTTTTTTTTTTTTTTTAATTTCTTTCTTTCCACTTTTCCTTTTCTCCAACCCTGTTTCCTGTATTTCTCTCCCCTGGTCAAACTCAGTCCATCTTCACAGCTTGAAGTTACTGAAGATCCACATCAGGAACTGTAATAAACTAAACTGTGAAAACTAAATAGAACATCCAAAGCTGATTTACTCATTGAGTGCACCAAGGTTTGCATCTGCAAAATTAGCAAATTAGCAGGCGTAATCCACTCAGCATGTACACGCAGAATATATGAAGATTATTAGAACATGCAAAACAATGGTAAGAGGAGATGTAAATGTCATCATTACCCACAACATGATTTATCAAACCTGTAACTTGTTGCATCTTTATGTGGCATGTTTAAAAGGCAGATGCAAACTGGCACCATGTTACACTTAAAAGGTTTCAGTCATTGTGGCCAAAAGGAGACATTGGTGCAATGACAGACAAAAGGAAGAGGGAGAATTTTCTGTGCACGTGTCAACACATTTTGAGAAAGAAATCAAATTTGTAATAAAAGAAAAAATAAAACTTGTAGAGACATATTGTCTATGCAGCAATGCCATTTTGAGTTGCTGACTGACCTACTGATTTGGGGCCAGTTGCAAAAAGGAGCCATGCCATTGGTGATGGAAAAACTCTTCACAACACTGCATTTCCTTGTGTCTGGATCAGTCCAGCGCACCAGCACAGTTAGTGCCAGCATCTCCCAGGATACTTTTTGTGCTATCCTAAATTTAGAATGCTAAGTCATAGGATGGGCAACTTTATCCAGTTCCCATGCCCTTCATGTCATTTACTGTGTCAAGCACATAAAACACAGCTACTTGTTTTAAGAGAAATTATGTAGCAAACACAATTTGTCTTATTTTTTTTCTAAGATAGTATTTTTTGGTTGTCATATTTTCCAGGCTTCCTTTTTTGAATCAAAATTCTCAGCTCCACTGCCAGTCACTGTTTATTTATTTATTTATTTTCTCCATTTTCTGTACACCTGTTACCCTCCACACCAAACCTGACAGCCTGATTGTTTTTAAATGCAGCAGGGTTTTTTCCCAGGTTTTTCAGCTTCACCAAAAAGGAAATATGTGTGCACCAGGTGTTTTCCTCTCCACTCCCTCTGTCAGCCTTCCTCTGTACTCCTCCTCTTTTCTCCTCCTCTGACTCTCAGCTCTGTGGGAGTTGTCGTAGCAGCTCTGGCAGCAGAGAGCAAAGCTTTGTGGAAACAGGTTGGTTTTACTAAAGCCATCTTTGTACTTTTGCGCTCTGGTACAAGGGCTGCAGGAGAATATTTTACCAGTCTTTCTTATGAGTGAGCTCAGCTGTCTGAACACTTATAGCAAGTAAAAGTAGCTGCTCACTGGCCAGCTCTCTTTATATGCAACCAAACACCCATCTTGCGTGTGTTAGAAGGAGCTTTTGTGATTTCTCCAGCTATCATATACATAAAAGTGCTAGGAAATGACATGATTTTTACTGTCAACTTCATATTGTATGCATTTTTATCTGCTTCTTGGGATAAGACTTCAGAAAACTACTGGCTGACTGACTGACTGAACTTTCTTAAGGAACTGACCTGGAAGCATTTATTGAAATGCAACTACAGGTTGTTGGTTCTTGTTTCCTTAGTAGGTTAGATATGGGTATCAAAAAATCTTGCAATCATGTTAACTGACAGATTGTAAATATCCTGTCACATTAAGGTAAGTTTTGTGACAAGCTCCAGCCAATCACAGCACTTACATACAGGCAGCAGCTGTCATCAAACAGGTAGTGTTGTGCAAAGCTGCAAAATTTGGTATCAATCTGACGTGAAGAAAATATAGCGCCCGCGTGGTAGATATGGATATGATACTAGAATTTATTTATTTATTTATTTATTTTAACAAACGGAGCTGTTCTGGTTTAGCTCACATATTCAAAAAGAGATGATTTATCATTTCTGTGCTTTGGTGCTTTTAGCTCCATTTGAAAACACCAACTTTTTTATTTTATTTTATTTTTTAAAGAAGATTTAGTTTGTCTTTGCCTATATTAAACCATTTATAGCTCTATGCATTTCCCAACAAAATTACGATTTTTTTCTCTATTCTCCAAAGTTTTTCTTTTATGCCCCTGAATAGAATTGAATAGAAAAATCAGCACTCTTTTATTACTTTGAATGAAATAACAGTAAAACCCTGCTCTCTCCTTTTCAGTAACTTCTGCACCTTTTGAACTCAGTTTTTCTATCTTTCTCATTTGTGGCCTCTCCCTCTCCGTTCTCTCTCTTTCCCTTTTTGAACTCTTTCTTTTGTCTCACCTCACCTCCTCCATCCTGCTAAGGCCTCCAACTTGTCTCATCTCTCAGCCAAGCCACACTCTCCTCCCTGCTTTCTCTTCTTTCCTCTTCACCTCCTCGGTGTCTCTCTCAAATGTGGCATCTTTAACTCTCATCTCTTCCTGCTGCTTTGCTCTCAGAACAGGAAAGCAGAGCGTATCTTAAAAGTGATTGAGTATCAGGGTGAGTCATTCATATTCTCACCGGTTCAAGCCTCTGTGCTCCATTGGACATGGGAAATGTGGGTGTTAAAAATGAATGAGGTATCCTACTTCAGAAACAACTGTCAACATCCCCCTGAGCAAATAACTCAACTTTCCACTTGCAACAGCACTGATGCGGGTCAGAGTTCAACACCAGAAAACTGCTTCCATTGAGCAACATTCAAGCATCAATTTGTCTGGGAGGCATCTTGGTAAATGAATATGTGTGAATCTATATCACAAACACAGCAGCATTAGACATTACAGTCTCCTCCAAACTGATCAGGATGAAGATAACAGAAATTAACAATGTAACACTGATAATGATACAGGGACAGCAGGGCTATAAAAAAATACATATATAACTTCAGTCTGTCAAGTAACGATGAAGATCTTTCAGGCTGTGCTGGTTTACAGATCAGCCGACAGAGAGAGTGACAACTTACTCAAAAAGGACTCAAGACTGAATTTCATACATTACTGCTGCCTGATTTTTGGTGTGACTTCACAGCTTGTTCAAGAAACTCCATCCTTCAGGCAGATTTACTGATATATGAGCCTCTTTTTCCCTGACAGAAAATGCACTGCTCCATTGCACATTAATGAAAGTGCCACTGCCTGCAACTGGATGACATGCTGTGTTTTGCTGAGTGATGGGTACAAAATGGTGCCACATTTTTTTCATCATTTGAAAAATGTCATAAGTAGTAATTAGATCATGGAACACCAATTGGAGAAATAAAAATGCAAACTACAAGGCAGTTCATGATTTTTTCCACCTTCACATTTCTGACGGTTTAAACATTTTGCTAAGCTGGGATGAATAAACGTCTTCATCTGCCTGGTCATGTCCTCTTTTTGGTGGTAAAATAATGCCATACATATTTTAAAAATGTTTCCAAGATGTCCTGGTTTTTCTCTGCTTGTTCACCAGACCATTGATATATGTAATAAAATGGTTCACTGGGCTATGTTCCAACTTAGATTTTGAGGCATTATTTACATTTTTGCGCTACAGATACGTACATATTTGTCTTTATATTTAAGCATGTAGTGAGGCATTATCATGGAAACTCATTCCCACCAGTCAGAGAAAAAAATCGAAAACTTGGCTTTGTTAAAAGTTTGAGTTTTGTATCAAAATCTTGAGTGAAAAAGAAAAAGAAATTAAAGAATCAAAATCAAAATTTAAATTTCAGGAAAATAAAAGTAAGAAAAATGAGAAAAAAGTTCAAATTTTTAGATAAAAGTCATAACTATGATAAAAAAGTAAAAAAATATCAAATAGAAGACAACATTTTGCAAAAAACCCCAACAAACTATAATTTTGAGATAAAGCCAAAATCATGAGTATAAAAGTTGAGATTCAAAGATAAAGTCAGCACTTGAGATAAAAGTGTCAAAATTACAAGTAATAAAGTCAGAATTTTGAGACAAAACATTTATATTATAGATAATTTCACATCAAACAGAAAATGAGTGTTTTATATAAATGTATGGGTTATGAAGTTCCCCTTTGTCCTTGACTGTTGTTCAGTATATTTTGCAGGATCTCCAAAGAGATTGGTAGAGGTTTCTCTTTTTGGGGTTTTTATAATGTCATCACCTGAGCTGAGCAGACATGTTAGCTTGAAAGTATAAGCACCAAAACAATAACCATATTTGTTGACTAGTCACAGAAATGTACAAAAGGTGAGATCAGACTGAGACACAAGTCTTGTGAGTACAAACCAAAGCTCTTACACTAACATTATTGATGTCATGCACCCAAATTTCCAAGCAAGACATTAAAGAAGCTCTGGATCTCAGCTCTGTGGATCCTAAAATAAAAATGTGCCCTACATCTATTGATTTAGCCTTGATGTTTGGTGAGATACTCTAATTTGCGACTGCTAATAGTTTGGAGTCAGTAAACAGGCCAGGCAGAATGAGCAGCTAGGGGACTGAAACGGTCTCCTCTTTCCACATTAGACTGTCTGTAATTAAGCCAATTAGCACACAGGAACAACACTGCATGCTCCAGGGGAGGATAAGTGCAGGAATACTTAAAACAAACAAAGCACCTGAATGAACTCACACTGAACATCTCGCTGTGTGCTGTATTGTCAGCAGATGGCTCCAGAGTGTTTATATCCACGTTGTGGCACTGCAAATATCAAACTTGCTACTTTCAACAAACCTCAGGTTGCCAATAATAGTTCACTGACCAAGAATTTTACCCATGTCAGTGGAGCATAAAAAGTGAAATTTTGTCCAGAGTTCCCACTAGACTCTGGTTGCTGACCAACATCCAGGATTCACTTGCATAAAGCTTTCTTTGTATCTGACACAGAGTTACTATACACACACAGACACACACACACTCACAAACCTCCACCAATGATAGAAACAAAGATGAAGTAAATATTTACTCCAGTAGAATGGTTTGACCTCGTGTTGGTATTATCTGCTGATTCAATGCTATTAAACTCTCCGACCTTTATTTTCTCACTCAGTGGCCTTTATTCAGCTTGTTTGTATGAGTGTGTGACTTCCCTCCCTAACCAGACACACAGACGTTGAAGTCTCAAGGTCTTTAAATCCATGTTTCCTTCTGGTGTCCTGATTGTCACACTCAGCAGGTCAGTGCAGGTCGACACTCCACGCTGGAGAAACTGAAAACATCGATATTATAGCTCGGACATCTATAATGGAGGAACTTAAGAGCATTTCCACTTAACATGTTAGGGTCAACCAGGCTTGTAAAGTGTGTGTGTGTGTGTGTGTTTCCCCATATGAGACATGTGCACAGACCATGTCA
This sequence comes from Thalassoma bifasciatum, assembly GCA_008086565.1. NCBI lineage: Eukaryota > Metazoa > Chordata > Actinopteri > Labriformes > Labridae > Thalassoma > Thalassoma bifasciatum. The sequence continues at coordinate 9,005 of RPOG01005822.1, forward strand.
GGGTCAACACAAAGTGGGAGTGTTTCACCTTCAGATAGTTTTACTCCATAGGGGACTGAACACATCTACAGTGTAATACACAGTAATGGAGTATGTCTTTGTGTATGTGTGTGTGTGTGTGTGTGTGTGTGTGTGTGTGTGTGTGTGTGTGTGTGTGTGTGTGTCCGTACAGGGAGTCTTATCTCAGTGTACTCCACATTAGCAGTTACAGCCAGCTCACCAGCTGTAGAATCATTTTAAGATAGTGATCATTTATTTATGACTGTAATCTCCAGACAAACACACACAGCTGTGTGTGACTTTATCTACATCCTGCTGCTGTTTTCAACATCCACACCGACTCATTTCTCTCACATACATAAACCCTTGTACTGCCTATATGAACCACTTTTATACTAACTGCTGGAATAAAAGTGGATATCTCTGTGGTCATTCCCTACCTCAGTTGGGTGATATCTCCAGATTTTACTTCATATTGATACATTTTTGTAAGGGATTTAACACAGGGCAGTGTGGTTTGTATCAATAAAGTTCATCTTACATTTAAGTAGCAATACATTTCTTCCCATTTCTTGCAATTTCACACCTATTTCTCCTCTCCTTTCCCTACACGACAAAAACTGAAATCTAATGAAGTCATTGTGTGTTATTTTTAGTAAAAACGATCTGTTTTTACTTTATACAAGCCACATTCACCAGACCAGTTCTTAGAAACGTCATATTTATATTTAGTACTGTATGTATGAGTGTTCATTCTATTTTGTTGTGCTGTAAAGTAGGGAGTCAAGGTTATGTCATCGGATGGGTGATTTTGTGAGGGAAATCAATCTCATAATTTTTCTGATGATAATGACGTTTTTAATGATGTTTCTGATGTTTAAAGCTTTTAGATATGATTCAAATGTGTGAATTGTGATTCTCATGTGTATCATGCATTGTTTTGTTCTGTGCTTTGTTGAGTCTTCTGAGTGGACCCCAGGAAGATTAGCTCACCTTAGTGGCAACTAATGGGGATCCTTTTAAACAATAAACAATATTTCAAGTCATTTTCAGACAAAAAATGTCTGAATTGCTTGTAAAAAGTAAAAGAAAAATGCCTCAAGGTAAAAAAGAGAGTCAATTATAATAAAATATCTTTTTAATTTCAAGAAACTTGACAAGCATACTTTTTTTTAACTTATTACAAGCAATTTAGCTCTAATTTTTGTCTCTTAATATCTTGAAATAAGACATGTTTCTGGACTTTTCTGTTGAGTGTGGCTGATATAAAGTGGAGTGAGAATTTTTTTTTTACCAAAAATAAGACAGACACGCTTGCTCCCCCATCGAAGAGGAGTCAGTTGGTCAAAGAAAACTAATGCCTTGATAATTTAGAGATGGTTTGGATGTAAAGTATCAGATGACAGCAGCATAATGTGCTCTGCAAATGTCTCAGAATGTGGAAAAAACCTGTTGCAACTGAAGGTTTTAGCACATAAATCTCCTCCACCTCCTAAAAGAGCAGCACAAACAGCAGTATAAGGAGTATGTCAGACCACATGCTGCCACACAGACCACAAAGCCTTCCCAGCCTGCTGCGCCAAAACAAATCCTGCTGCAAACTTTATTAGCCCATGCTGGGCCTTATGAAAGAACAAGTGAAAAGTGGTGTTATATTACCAAAGCTGTGGCTTACTATATCCCCCCCCAAAAACAAACAAACAAAAAAAACCATCGCCCTCATTGCAACAGTAGAGCAGCAAAAAATGAACCTGAGATAACAATTGCCCAGTTTCCATTGCAATGCATAAGAAGAAGTTAGTGCACTTTAGTCTGTCTTTATATATTGTATGATTTGCAGAAATGGCAACCACTGTTGAAAAGTCTGATAACCATTACTGTGAAAATTGTAACGGTGAATTCTTGTCATTGTTTTATTTTACTCAAGGAACATTTTGTGTCATAAATGCACACATTTTTGTTCAATCTGTTATTGAAATTTTGATATGTGACAATTATGTCATAGAACAAGTATAGTTTCTAAATCCAATATTGACANTCAGATGTCTGCTGATGTTTACGGAGTCTCAGCATTAAATCAAAGTGTCGTATCAACAGCTGAGACCTCACAGCCTCTGAGAAGCAATCTGTAAATTTCAGCCATTTGGCCACTTTCACTTTGTCAGAGCCACTAAACCTGAGAGCGAGAGCAGAAAACCATCAGCATCACAAACAAGGGTCAGTGCCTCTGTGGTCAGGTAACAGGTGTGAACAGCAAAGTGTCCTTGGACTGAATGAGGGGGTTAAAGAGAAAATCTCTCTTTCTTTCTTTCTTTCTTTCTTTCTTTCTTTCTTTCTTTCTTTCTTTCTCTCTTTCTCTGCTCTAGAGCTCACAGTAATGAAGCCTGAAGTCTTAAAAATGAAATGTCAAAATAAAGTTTAGTTTGCGTCCATTGAATGTTACGAAAAACTCACCACCTTCAAAAACAGCCTCAGTTACACCAGCTCATCAATGTTACGCATTTAAGTTGTTTAGTCAAGTTTTCTCCTTAATTTTTCTTAAAAAGCACAGATATTATGTTTGAATGGGATCTGACAAACTCCCTGAACTGAGTAACCAAAGCTTTTAGTGTCTCATTTTACCCTCAGGGACATAGTAAATCATCTATTCAACAATACAAAATACAAAATAAAGTGCCATCAATTCAAAAATGCATAAATGTAATCAGGTTTGCATCAGTAGATGAAAGTGTCACTGTTGGGGGGTGGATGATGTGGTGAGAGTTGTTCAGTGTCAACATGAACCACAAAAATGGCCAAATCCTAAAAATTGAATCCATGACATCAGTTTGAGTCCTGCAGAGTATTAGAGATGAAGACGCTTTTGTTTTTCTTCTTCGTTGTTCTTCCATTTACGACAGGTGGCTCAGTTTTAGGTGTATTACTGACACCCAGTGTGTTGAGTTGCCATAACAAGTAATTTACTACACAGCTAAATAAAGGTCATTTAGCAAAGTGAAAGAAATACATGTGATTTTGTAAGGAAACTTTGACACAGACTGAGAAATCAAACACGGTCTCCCCTTGAAGATATTCACCATTGTTTCCTCTTCAGCTGAGAAACAGCCCTGAAAGTGAAACTCTGCATCAGAATAAGAGTAGAATCATAAGTGGTCGCTCCATTACTCCTGATGAGGGATTGACTGAGTTATTAGAGAGATGCCACAAGCTTTGAAACAGGCTGCCGTCCAAACATGGAGCTGGGTCGTTTCACCCTGAGCAGCTTGTTAAAGATTCATAGGAGAGGAGGCCAAGTCTGAGAGGCACTGTTTGCTATTGGATCTGACCTTCAGATTTACCAAATCACATTTGTTACGGGGCTAAACACTGATGGAGATGTGTTCCAACCAAGCACCACCCCCTCACACACACACGAGCAGTACACACACACGAACACACACACCGATACACGGAAACACTGAAGCTCTTATAAAAATAGTTAATTATTCACAAACATGCTTTCACTCTGACTCACAGCTCCTGAAATGAAACCAAACAGATTTATTCTGAACTCAATGAATTGGTCACACTGAAGCATGAAACCACTTTAGTGAGATGTGAATTAGTCACCTGTGAGCTGAGTGTTGATTATAGAGGCTCTGAAGAAGCTCTGTGAGTCTTCTTTAAAGAGGAATTAAAACTATCTGATATGTATGAATCATTTCATTCTATCTATGAGAAAACAGCTCAGACTCTTAGTTCAGGGTCAGTAAACTAACGTGAGCTGATGTTTTACCAAAGTGTCCACAGACAGTGAAAAATAACCTCATCAACGTTATAAACGAATCAAAGGTAAAATAACCTGTAACAAACAGCTTTTTATTTTAGCTGAGTCACTGATTCAGGTTCAGAAGCTGCTGACATCTTTCATTGAAAACTTCACATTTTATGACACAAATGAGCCTCCTTGAAAACCCTTCAACTTTTCAAAAACAGTTTAAGAAACAGTTATGAAACATACTTTCATTTACTCCTTTTTTTCTGGACAGACCTCATAACACTTAAAACATCATCATACAACATTAGAAAAACAAAGACCACTGAAAGCTCAAATGAAAATGTCTCAAAAAAATGCTAAAGCATATTAAAAAAAAAAAGTGTGGGAATAAAAACAGGTCCAAAAGAAATCAAACTCACCAGTAGAAAGTCCTGATCAGTGTTTTGGGTTCATAACAAAGGAGGAAAGTTCATTGTTTGATTTGTGTTGGAGGAAAACAACAAAAACAAACAAACAAAAAAAGCAGGAACAAGCATGTCTCCCCCTCTTCTTCTTTTTCTTCCTCTTCTTTTACCTTTTAAAGGCTGTTGGTAAACCAGCTCACAGGAGCATCACTACCGCCACCTGGACTGGAGTGTTTTTCTAAATTAATCAGAGTTCATTTTTCTAACAGGGTCAATTTTTGCTTGAAAACATTTTATCACAAATCTCCAGTGACTTAATTGTGTTTCTGAGTCGATGGAGGAAGTGTTTAAAGATCTCTATTGTATGTGAAGCAGTGCAGAGTGAATCTCCTCTTCTCTTTCCAGAGACACTTTCAGGAGGAAACTCTACTGGGAACACGTTAAAAGACGCTCTCTCTCTCTCTCTCTCTCTCTCTCTGTCTGACAGTCTGAGGAGCTCACTGTGTTGATTTCTGCCGACTTGTTGGATTCTCCCGTCTCCTCTCGTTCTCTGATTCTTTCTTTTTGAGATTTTTTATCCACAGGTTCTTGTTTCTGATTCAGACTCTCATACATAAAACATGGAAGTTTGAAGCACCTGAAGCTGTGTGAATCACCAGAGAGAAACTCAGCATCCAAAATTTGTATCCTCACCTCATTTATTGTCTCCTGAAAGTGAAGTCTACTGAAATATAACATGTAGAACAACTTCAAGAGTCTCAACAACCTAACATGACTTTTTTGTTTTGACTTACAGCAGAAAGTAAATTTATTATTGTCTGCAAAGCTCAGAACCAAGATCAGCATGGAAGTGACAAACAGATGCTCCTTCAACTGTACAAACATGTTTAAGTTTAAGGATATGTTAAAGTTGGTCATGTGTTCAGAGATCTCACACTCTTGTTTCTACTCATACTTATATATTGTGTGTGTGTGTGTGTGTGTGTGTGTGTGTGTGTGTGTGTGTGTGTGTGTGTGTGTGTGTGTGTGAGTGCGTGTGTGTTTTCCTCATGTGAGCAAATTGCTGTAAAGCAAACTTGCATGTTGTATGAGTTTTTTCTCTTTGTTCTTTATTTGATCTCTCTTTTTCTTTTCTTTTACTAATGTATTTGCCCTCCTGCTGTGCAGAAACTGTTTGGTATGAATCCTGTTTACTCCACTGAAAAGACTGCTGACATTAAATTAGTCAATTGATTGTTACCAGGAGGAAAAAAACACATTGCAGGTTTTCTTTTGCTATTCACTAATTGCAACCAACATCCATCATTCAATCTGGTCCTACCCTTTTCCTCTTTGTAGCCAATATGGCAACAAGTGAGTGTTTACACATACAAATAGTATGTGTAAATTGAAGAAGTACGCGGTTAGAGCCAACTGCTGTGTTTTCAGTCAGACCTTTCTGATTTTGGATGTTATGAAGTGACTTCTTGTCAGATCTGTCACCTTTTTGTTTAGAAAACTCATGTCTTTACACTTAGTTCTATTTTGGTCTCATTCACTGTGACAGTTTTCAGTGATCTAAAATGCTACTGGGCATTGGTTGAATCCAACACACCCATAAATTGAAGATTTTTGAACCAAAAAGTTTTATTTATTATGTTTAGTGAAGGCAAAATGGCTCAGTATTCAAGGACCAAATGTTTCTGGGAAATGAAAGAACTAAAGTGAGTTCATGAGATTCATCTGTTTCCTGCTATCATTAAATCTTTTCTCTCACTCGTGATTGTCTTTTTATTCTCAGCTCTCTCTTCAGGCTCGCTCCATCAGCTGATTTCTCTGTTCACTTGGAGAAATGTATTTTCTCTTCCCTCCATTAGCTCAGAGCTGCACCTCTGTCCCCTGATGCTCATTGCTCTGAACTCAATTCTCCATCTATTTATGGAAATGCCGAACCCACCAGCTCTATCACACGGTGAATCAGCCCTGATATAAACATGATTACCCTCTGGTCACTTGACCAAAGCTCTTATCAGAGAGCGGCTGCATGTGAATGGCTGATGGCGAGGGCTGTTCAGCGCTCTTCTTGTTCATAGGGTTCAGAGAATGAGAGGAAGACACACAGAGAGACAAAAAATGTTGAGTTCTTCTGATCAGAAAGGCACAAAAGAAGTTTTGTAGGAGTATTCTTGTGATTATTTCACTTTTATGAAATCATACACATCAGTCAAATTATCTCCTGTATATGAAAGTAGAGGACAGAGGGCGCTGAGAGCACCTTTTATGATAAACATTTCTGGTACATCTACTCAAGAAGATTAAGGCAACTCTGTGTGTAATGTATTTATGTTGCTGAAGCAGGATTGTTTTTTGTCTCAACCAGTTTTTTTTGTGTGTGTTTAAAAAGAAACCCACCAGTAAATTGAAGTTAATTTTGCCAAATAGATCAAGCAATACTAAACTTTGTATAAATCACTCAATTTTTTCAATGAGGTAAATGAACTTTGCCAGTCAAACCAAATTTGTCAAACAAAACAAATAGCTTAATCTTTTGATGTTTTTAACGAAGTTTTAAATAATTTCAGCTTAATAATTTAATATACATGAAGCCTGAGGGGTTGCCGGTCTACACTGTTGGACGTAGCCCATCTACTCCATGTAGTGTAGGCAGCAGGTCCACACTGTAGTGTGTAGGCGGCCAGGAAACTGATCCACACCATTTAGTGTAGGCAGCCAGTCCACACCAGCATTAACAGCCGGCATAGACAGCTTGTCCCACCCGTGTTATTCATCCATGTACAACAGGCTCTCATGTCCACTGTGTGCCCTCTTCACTCATGGTAACAAGGCATGGCGAGGAATTAAGTTCAGTTTCCCGTTCCAGAAATGCCAAATAAAACAGTAAAGATAACAAGATCATCTCTTGTTACATCATAATTTAAAGTTCCAAAAGCACAGAAATGTAAGTTGTTTCCACTTATGTCTTTGTGCCATGTGAGCACAGATGGGGACAATGAGCTACAATAGGAGACAGTGGGCACTGAGCCACAGAGGAGCCCAGTTTGGATTTTGTGTTTACAAACTGTAACAAAAAGTCCCACAGACCCTACCCTTAACTTGAAGAGGACACATAATAAAGAAAATCATCCAGTAAAGTAGGTAATGTGATTAAAAAAGGTTAACCATGCTAATGAAATCTCTTTTTTTTGTATTTCTGCTTCTCATTTAACCCACAAACAGAAACGTCCTCCCAGATGACTTTCTGTCCTTTTGTAAAGTTTGAAACCTGTGTCAGAGCAAATGTAGAGGACATTGAACATAAAGTGGTTTCACTCCCGTGATGGTTTTAATAGGAGTGGTTGTCAAACTCATTTACAGAGCCTGTCACAACATTTTGAATGTCCATTACTCCACCAGTCAAAACCCAAGAGGCGTCAGAGTTTTCCTCTCTCACTAACTGATCTGTAGGACACCGAACCAGAAACTCTTAAAGACTAGGGCTGAGACTCAGAGGTTCACTTCATTCCAAACACACACACAGGACACACCCCTTCATTTAGTCCAGGGAACCAAATAACACGGACAGCCCCACAAATTCAGTCTATTATTATTTCCTCTGTGTGCCTTTGTGTGCATTTGTGAGTGTGTGTCACTCAAGCGGCTGAATGATTGGCAACACAGCTAACTCAATGGACAGCTTGTAAGCTCTAAGCACATTACTGAAATGGGATGAAGAGGTTTTAATAAGATTGCCACTAAGCCAGTCAACTCATTTTCAATACCACTTTAACGGCCTGCCAGCAAACCATAAAAGAGGATACAAACGGAGATGATAAAATGAGCATGAAGCTGAAACGGGACCAAGACAAAACCTGTTGACTAATAACTGCTGGTTAATGTGATTAGAGCTAAGAAACACATGAGTGCCAGAAACAGGTAAATAGGCAACCCATGTAAAAGGCAACAGGCGTTCAAAAAGTGCTTTTACCCATCTCAATATGTTTATTATTCATGGTTTAAGATGTTACTGTTGTCATGTTATTGTTGGTTTAAACTTTTGTTCTGAAGACTGGGTTAGTGGTTCACAGGTGAGAGGAAGTGAGTGATGTGGTTCTTGTTACTGCATTAACTTTTTTATTGAAGACTTTTCTCATTAAGCTCTTAACAACTGTTATTGTCTGTCCCCAACTCATGTTCTATAAGTGACTTTTCAAAAGGAAGAACCGTGAAATAAAGAGCAATACTTTAGGGTCCCTAAAAACTGATTCAAAGCTTTAACCTTAAAGCTCCTCATTTGGAGAATACTCTGACACTGAGCTCGAGTTTAACATCTGACCAGTTACACATGATACAAAGGTTATTATCATCACTTATAATCTCTCTACATGATGTTTCAAACTGTAACGTTACATTGTCGTGTAAGTTAAAAACTAGATCTTTATTTTTCTAATATCTTTCTATCTAACTTATAGCATGGGTAAAAACAGTTCACATTGAGACCTCATCCTGAACAAGGCTTCAGTTTGAATAATGTCTTCTTTACTTCGGAGATTTCCACAACACACAATTTTATTGACTGAAGGTTTGACCTTGACAGCACATCCCTGACAAGGTATGAGCAGGTAAATCACTGTTTGCAGCTGTCATGAATGTGAATGTGAATACATAAAGTCCCAAAGGTGCAGAGACCTCACCTGAAGGCTAACTTACAGGATCCACTCATACGTGTGAAGGTTTCTTTCTGACCTATTTAAGTCTGCTGATCAGCAGACACAGCTGCAGTGTGTGTTGGCATAAAAGAGAGGATTTGTTTGTGGTTTTGATCACATGCCAACCTTTGTTTGCATGTGCTGCCAGATTTTGTGTTGTGTGCATGTGATGACATCTGATGTGTATGTGCATGTGTGTGTTTGTGATTCTGTGTTATTGTGAGTGAATATGTCCAGTGAACACTTGCAGCATACTAAAGAAACTTGTTCTTTGTTTCTTCTCCACCCTCCATCTTTTTGTCCCAGGTTTTACTTTCAGTCTGCCTTTGCTCTGTTTGCTGTGATCTTTCTGTGTTTTTGAGTAACCACATTCAGATTTACCAATGAGTGCCACAGTCACCTGATTGTTTTCTCACAAACACACACATTAAAACACAACATTTTCTTGCAGAATTTGTAAACACTAATCTTCATGTTCTGAACTTACAACACACAAAGATCCTCTAGTTTCCAAAAATAGTAGAAAAATAGTCACTGTGATATACACACACACACACACACACTCATGCAGGTCAGTTGGTGTGAGTGAGGGCTCTATCAATCATGTCTGAAGCTGAGAGCAGGTAGAGGAATCCAATAGTCTGGTTAAGGGAGGGGAAGGGGGTTTGTAGCTGTTTGGAGCATAGACATAATATATGAAGACGTCTCCTTGCATGCTGGAGCGTGATGCCGCATTGCCGCCATATTGGGGGGATCTCCTCACTCTTAGCTAACACCAGAGCAAACAGGGGTCAGCACAGAGTGATCTGCAACTATTTACAGTCTCTCTCTCTTTCTCTCTAAACAGACTCTGGCTGAGTACACGCTCCTTTCAGCCTCCAAGCTTCTGACAGAGTTTCATTTCTGTATTGAAGTCTGATGGAAAGTTCGTCAGATCTCCTAAAAAAAAAACAACAACTTTCTTCTGACATCTGAAAACAGAGAAGACTGCCTGAACACCACAGACTGTAAAATAGATGAACGTAAAGTCTGTGACATCAACCGTCTATTTCTGCTGCCCTGTTTGGAAGCTAAAGGGCTGGTGCAGTCATATTGATGAGTGAAACGTGACCTAGCTCACAGCCATTGGATGCCCATCAGTCACATGATCTAAGCTGTGCCTCTGAATGGGAAAGCTCTCGATCTCAATATCTTCTAAACAGCAGAGTTAAAAAAATTCACCCTGTACAGTGTGTGCTGTTAGTGAAATTATCGATCCAGACAGTAGACTGTTTTTGTACCAGGCTGTAAATAAATATGCTAATTTGACTTCTGTACTTCCAGTGCCAGCCTCAAGCTGACACTCGAGGAACAGCAGCTTTTTAGCACTTCAGCATTGTCTCATATTTTCAGACTGGAGGTTGCCACTTGCTGAACACCGAGATTACTGATGAGTTAATGAGTCACTTTTAGCTCATGAAAGCAGTATTTACATGGCTTGTACCATCATGGGGCAACATTTTATTTCATTCTTTTAGCATGAAATGATTTTTTGTTCACTATTTTCAGAGATTCTGATCAGCTATATTGTTTGATTTTGACTCTTAAAGCCCACAATGTTCCCCACAAATCCACCTGCTCACCAGCTGCATCACAAATATGGAAACTGTCCTTCAAGGGGATGACGGTGGGAAGGAAGCTGCATTTAAATACAAAGATGAGGTACAAAGAGTGATGTGTTCAGGTGGGGGGCATGATGGGATTTTCAGCCTTTTTAATAACTTTCAGAACAAGTTTGAGGACAGAATGTCTTTAGAGAAACTTTCACTTTTCTTTAAAGGAGCTTTCTCCACGGTCAGCTGTCAGTCCTCCAACAGGGGAAACATCGACTTTCATACAAACAACGAATCAACAAATAACGTGAGAGACTCTGTGTGTGTGTGGAGCACAGTTTGAGTGTCCTTCTACCTCCAAAAGATTCTCAACTGTCAAAACTGAGGGGTTTGTTTCTGCGTGTGAAAAGTGTGAGAACTGTCTCTCACCTTTCAAAAGATCTTTTTCAGTTATGTGTTTATGTATTTTTGTGGAGCTTACAGGCAAAAAAAAACCCCAAAAAAACTGCTGAGCCATGACTGTTGAAAGTGTTCTGATTTAAAGCTACAAAACATTGTTTTAAGAAGCAACTGTTGCTATTATTTGCAGACACTTGAATTGTTCCCTGTCAGACGGCTAATTCTCTGAATTTTCTGAAGCAGGCGGTATAACTGTTTGAAAATAGTTTATGTCCTCTCCTACTCTTTATGTTGACACTTAAAGCTCTGAAAACAAACATTAAGATTATAGATCCAGACAGAGAAATTAAATAAAACAGCTGATTTCAAACTGTTGTAGGTTGAGAGAGAGATAAAAACCAAGCATCATTTTGAGAAAGCACATGAATCAAATCCGGCAGCTCCACTGTTTGTTTATTATGTCACTAAAAATCAACCTCTGTCTGAAACATGTGATGAAAACAAACAGTTTCAGAGTTTTAAAGCAGATCAGGTGACTTTTCCTCCAAACAACAGCAGCAGTGATGACTCACCTGTTCAGCCACGTCTCCAGACTGAATCTTTGGATGAGTTTCAGATTTTGCCTCATTAGTGTCCGTTAATTAGAAAAGCTGATAATGAGAAGTTGTTATCAGTGAGAGGAGAGGATGGACTGATCAATTTCTCCTCTTTTATCAGAGAAACTGTGAAAATTAAGATTTATGCAACACTGGGATGAGTTTGTTTTTCTAAACGTTTTCATGTTATTTATCATAAACGATGAGTCAAAGGATCACAGAAACACAGTGTCATTAAATTACAGAGCGTCACACGCTGATCAGACATTATGAGGAGGAAACGAGGAGGAGGATGTGAACTGAAGACAGAAAGTGTGTGTGCGGATCATTACTGAGAAATCACCTCAGGACTGAATAAATAAACACTATAACAAACCTCCTGGAGCCTTAGCTGCCATGAATAATGAAAACAAAAGATACAGAGGCTAAGAGGAGCTGCTAGAGCTGCAGCGAAACACAAAAAAAATACCCATAATCCCCCTCAGGCACTTTGAGGCTGCTGCAGCGCCCTCAGCTCCTCTGCCTCCATCTGTCTGCAGGCGACGTGTCTCAGTGTGAAACCTCCTCAGGATCAGCTGAGCTTCACCTGCAGGTGGAGTCAGAGCAGACGTCCAATCTTCATGTTCACATCTGTGGAAACACTTTAACCTCATCGTTCAACTTTAGGTTTGAGGGACGATAAAAACACCTGAGACTCTTCGATTTCAACATCATGTGATAACTTGTGTTTTAACTTCAGGACTAAAAACTTTAATTTAACATTAAAAATAAAACAATTAAAGGGTTTGAGAGGAATCTTCTCCTCAGTTTTTTCTCTTTCAGCATCGCTCAGGGCTCAACATGACCTTGAAGATCAGATCAGTTCCTCGAGGTCAGAATAATGATCAAGACGAAAGAAAGAGTTCACCAGAGAGAGATAGAGAGAGAAGCTGTGAGGACAAGAATCAAACATGGAAATGAAGCCAGCTCCCTGCTGAGTTTACATCCCCGTGTAGTCACACTCATCCTTATTTTATCTGCTCATTATCTTCCTCCACGTCTCTCTCTCTGCCAGTGAAGAGGAGAAACAGAAGAGTAATGATTAACATCTCAAAAACTGTTAGTGAGGATTGTTGAATGAAACAGGATATTAAAAGATAATTCTTCTGGATTCAAACATTTATTAGTGTCTCAGATTCAGTTCATGTCCAAACATCCTTTGGGAAATATTTCCAACATGATGGTGTTTTGATCTGATGGTTTTATGAATGACACATCTGTTGCACCAACCCAAAAGCTCTGCTCCGTCTCTGTTTCAGTCTCAGAGGCAGATTTAGCCCCAGATGAATTTTTCATCAGTGTCTATTAAACAACCTATTTGTTGAGGAACCATCTGCCTTTGAGTAAATCTGCCCAGATGGATGCAGAGACGAGCTGCTGGTGTCCGGTGGAGACTCACAGAGGATTGTTTGTGCTCAGCTGGAGGTGAGCAGCAGAAAGACAGAGAGAGAGAGAGAAGCTGTGTTGATGGTGCTGAGGTAGATGGAGGCTCTGGGATGTGGAGTGAAGACGACCCACAGCCTGCTGCAGAGTTTAGCCTGGAGATGTGATCACGTCTGAGGGGGGAACCATGGGAGGTGACAAAGTGTTGTCTGCTGAGAAAAAATAAAAAAAATGTTGTTTTTTTTCTACATACACTGGAAAAATACAGCTTTAAGAGCTGCAGCCTGAGTTTGATAGAGATTCAGTGACGCCTTTGATCATAATATTTTTTCTGGAGGTTCAATCTGCTGAGGTCAAGTTTACACTCAGGGATCTGTAGATCTTCAGGAATATGATTCTTTCTGCTTCACTCACTTCCTGCAGCAGTCGTCTCCGTCTCTGACTCTAGGTGTTAACAACGTTCACAGATAAAAGTTGGCTGAGAGTCTGAGAAACAGCAGCTCATTTCTGATCCTGAGCCAATCAAACCAAATAAGAATAATGGCTCTGAATCAATCAGGCCTCTGATTGGCTGAACATGACAGGGCTCCACACAAAGAGAGATCAGGTCTTCTGCAGATTGATGTTCCTCCATCTTTATTCTTCTAGACTGATAACTGACAGGTTATTCATAGTTTGACTCTCAAACCTGAGTCTTTCAGCCTCATTTCAAGCGTTAATGGAGACGATAATGTTGACAGAAGATGTCACAAATCTGCTGAATATCTCATCCACAATGAAACGCTCTTCATAAAAACATCACTGAGAGATCGACATCAGTTGCTGTAAAAACATTGTGATGTTTGTAAAATGTTCAGTTTCTTTTGTTTCTCAGTGATTCATCTGTGAGCAGGAGAGTTCAACTTTCAGATGAAACTGCTCATTTCTGACCACGACCTCTTTCTCTGTCTCAGTTTTCACATCATTACAGACGCTTCAGGAGAGAGAGGGAGAGAACTGCACAGTTCAGAAACAAAGAAAGAAAGAGACACGTCAGCTGTCGTCGTTCCTGCTCCTCTCGTCTGCTCCATCCTGACGCTGATGCTTCAAACAGCTTCATGTTTTTTTTTCTCTCTGAGTTTCTCCTCATTTACACTCATGAGTCTGCTGTGAATGAAACATCTGTGTGTGTGTCTCACTCTTCTTCTGTGAGTGAGAAGGTTAAACCAGCAGAGCAGATGGTTTCGTACGTAATGTGAGGACACACTTAAGGAGCAATGATGATCTTTACCTCCCTCTCTCTTTACCTCTCTCTCTTTCTCTCTCTCACACACACTTTACAAATGTTTTTTCATCTTTTTTCTGACCCTCTCTGACAAATTGTTATGTCCTGAAGGAGTCTCGTGTTTTCTCTGTGTGATCAGCTGAACAAAGAGGCTCACAAGTGTTTTTCAATGTGTTGAATCACTGTTTTATCAGCTCTGGGATTCATTTATTTAGACTCTCATTTACTTTCATCCTCTAAAATTAATGTCTTGTGAATTTGGAAAGTATAAAAGTCTTGTAGTGTCTTGTAGATCAATGATTGATCAGTATTTTCTGTACACAGCTGCTCTCTCTCTTCATGTGTTGATGTGTGGAGACATTAAACTGATAGATCAATAATCAGGCGTCTGTCTAAACATTTTTGTCTGAGGTAAAAACAAGGTCAGGATTTTATGGACTTTTGTTCGATCAAATTAAAATCTAATCTCATCAAACAGACTATGAGCAGGAGGCTGGTGTTATCCTGTGTTCATGTCTGATTAAAAGAAGAGGAACAGGACAGTGTTTTATCAGAGAGAGAAAATGGTCTGGAGTTATGGTTCAATTTATTTAACTACCTGTGTCTGTGCTGGTTGTGACTTTCTATTTTTTCTCTCACCTTGATAAAATATCTGAAGATTATCAGTGGATCAATGTGTCTAACAAAATGGGTGATTCACTATGTAGGAACCTTCCTGTAAACACTCAGTCTCATCAGTGAACGTGTTTGTAGATTATAGACGCCTCAGATCTGCTGAAGATCATCTTCAAACATCAAGTATCATCAAAAAAGAAAAAAACATGAAGGAGCATCTTGAACATGTGTAAAGGAGTTTTTCTGTAAACAAAAGAAAGAGACTCATGCTGAACCTCAACTCCACAAAAACAACCTGCACGACCGGTCCAGCAAATATCACAGACGACTGCACAGGAAGAATCAGGCTGCATAAATATGAGGGTCATGACCAGACAAATGAGTAAATATCACAAACATGTACCCATAGATACACACGTCAAACACACACACACACACACACACACACACACACACACACACACACACACACAGCAGACAATGCCAGATGAGTAAATATGAGTTGTGGAAAAACCTGCAGGTTATAACAGGAGACTCCAGAGGGAACAAACAGGTTTCTGTGGATCAAAAACACTGATCCATTCATGGGCAAAGGTACAATAAATAAAAACATGTTTAACCTCAAAGTAGTAATATTTTGAGGTTAAAGATAATATTTTACACCATCCCTCTGTGAGTGCCCTGTTTCTGTTCACTTCACACAGACGGAGCTCGTCCTCCCCACTCGAGTGTTTTCACCTAATTGAACTTTAGCTGCACAAGAGGCATGAAGATGGATCTCATTAAAGCAGCGAGCATGAAGGAAAGATCTCTCTCATATCTCTGTTTTAATTGCTAACTCTGCTTCATAATCAGATTAGCTGGAGAGAGAAGATAAGACAAAGGAATAATTGAATTAGAGGAGAGGAGAGTGGGTACAGAGACAGAGAAGAGGCTGAATTAGAGTAAGAAAACAGGATTCAGAGAAAGAGACGACCAGAAGAGAGAAAGTGTAAAAACCTCCTCCATGATGAAGAGCTGTCAGACAGCAGGTCCTCAGGTGAGTCAGGGTCAACAAACCTAAACAAGGACAGGAAGATACCAAAGCTCTGACACGTTCACACAGTTTAAATGAAAGAACAAATGGATCTGTTCAGATCTTTGAGTGGTTTTAGATCCAGACTCAGCAGGAACAGGTGATGGACGAGGTGGGAAAAGAAAAAAGATGGTAAAAAGTGTAGAGGTCAGATGGAGGTCAAACTCAGCCCTGTGTGTTTAACCTTCAGCACATGTCGTCACCTGCTGAGTCAGCAGGGAGACCTCATCAGCGTCTGCTGCTTCACAGAGCGCCGTCAGCAGGTCACAGCGTCTGCCCCGGGCGAGCCCCCTCACTGAAAATCAAACCCACCCCAGCGCTCTGAGTTATCTCCTCTCTAATGTCTAATATCTAATGGCCTTAATCAAAAGCCCCGCCACGCTCCTCTCAGAGCCGCGCTGATAAATCACAGCCTAATGAAAAATGGGCTGAATCACAGCACAGTGCTGGTGGGTCGCCGCCGCACAGCGCCATTTGTTAAAGCAGCTTCCTGTGGTTTTGGTGCCGCTTCAGTTTCTTCTCCTCTTTTCTGTTTCTCATTTGTTCAGACGTCCTCCTCTTGTCTGATTTAACCTNAAAGTGTAGAGGTCAGATGGAGGTCAAACTCAGCCCTGTGTGTTTAACCTTCAGCACATGTCGTCACCTGCTGAGTCAGCAGGGAGACCTCATCAGCGTCTGCTGCTTCACAGAGCGCCGTCAGCAGGTCACAGCGTCTGCCCCGGGCGAGCCCCCTCACTGAAAATCAAACCCACCCCAGCGCTCTGAGTTATCTCCTCTCTAATGTCTAATATCTAATGGCCTTAATCAAAAGCCCCGCCACGCTCCTCTCAGAGCCGCGCTGATAAATCACAGCCTAATGAAAAATGGGCTGAATCACAGCACAGTGCTGGTGGGTCGCCGCCGCACAGCGCCATTTGTTAAAGCAGCTTCCTGTGGTTTTGGTGCCGCTTCAGTTTCTTCTCCTCTTTTCTGTTTCTCTTTTGTTCAGACGTCCTCCTCTTGTCTGATTTAACCTCTTTGTTGTCTGTTTTAACTTCTCATTACATTGTTTGGCCTCTCGTTTATTCAGCAGCAGCTTTTGTGCTCTCCTCTCTTCTTCTGTCTTATTCTTTTACATCTCTGCCTCCTCATCCCTTCTTCTCTTTCTCTCTTTCAGGCTCAAAGCTTCAGCTCCTCAGTCTTTTCTCCCCTCATGTGTTTCACCTCTCTGTCTGCTGGTTTCAGAGTCTGTGTCTCTCTCTGTCTCATTTGTTAACAGGGTGTCGTGTTGTGTTGTGTTGTGTGGTGATGGTGGGTCGGCTGCTCGCTGAACAGAACCGCTGTGAGGAGGTAATTAACCGCTCCTCGTTTAGACGACAGGGTCAATCAGCCTGACAGAGCCGCGACATGTGGGCCAGAATACCAAATGTTGAGGCCTCAGGCAGGCACGGGAAACACACACACACACACACACACACAACATATTTGCTTGTCCCAAAATTCCTGTCATCGTTGGAAAAAAAAGTAAATACTAAAGAAAAGTATTTTTTTTCAATGATTTTTGGTGTTTGGTCGTGAATTTAAACATTGTGCAGAAAAAGCACAACAGGAGCCACAAAAGAAACCACCTACTTTAAACAACATTTCCCAGAAACCCCATGAGCAGAGGTCAGTAGGAAACAGGAACTGGCTCTAATCTCTGGCATCTTTTACACTTTTTTTTACCAAACTGTAGCAAGAGTAGAAAAGTAGGAAACAAACATCCATTTCCAGCTCCTCTCAGGTACAAAGAGAGAAACTTGGACGTGTTTGGAAAAACTATTGGAGCAGAAAACGTTGAAGACTTCAGGATCCTTCACTGTTCTGTTGCTTGTTTTCACCGTTTGGTGTGTTGTCTTTTTAAACAGCAGAAACTCCAGAGACCTGTGTGGAGGAACCAGAGATTTGACATGTGATCATGTGTTCACATAGATAAGGCTGAAAACAAGGCTGTTCTACCTGTGAACAGTCCTTAATGAGGGTTTATTGAATATGTTCCAGGTTATCATCCTTCATACAAAAGTGTTCATGGCTTTTACCCAAACAGTTACCTCCACTGTGGAAAAATGAAGTCAATGCAGTCAAGTGCAGTGTGACCTGGATGTGAAACAATGTGACCTCTCTCCTCGTCCTTCTTTGTTTTGATTCCTCATTCTGTCTAACATTCATAACTTCTGCTGAACAGGATTCACACAGTCCTTCTAGTTAAACAACAGAGCCATCAATCATGAAGTGAAATGAGAGCTGTGATATAAATCAACCTTGGCTAACTTTTTACTTCCCTGTTCTCAGAAAGTTTTCCCTGAAGGCTGAACGCTCCACAGTCTCTGCTCTAACCTGAGTCAGTGAAGGAGAAGTTAAGGAAGAGGAAGGAGTGAATGTAGCTGTGACAGACCGTCCTCCTCTAACTTTAACTGTGACAGACCGTCCTCCTGCACCTTTAACTGTGACAGACCGTCCTCCTGTACCTTTAGCTGTGACAGACCGTCCTCCTGCACCTTTAACTGTGACAGACCGTCCTCCTGCACCTTTAGCTGTGACAGACCGTCCTCCTGCACCTTTAGCTGTGAGCTCAGGTAGCTTCAGTCTCCTGCACCTTGTTGGGAATCGTGGTTTAAAAGTTGATACAGGGAAGTTTCTGTCCTCTGAAAACTTTTGTAAATGTTCTTCATTCACACATGAAGCTGCTGTGAGTCTGATCTGTGGAGAGACGGTCCTCAGAGAAAGTAGGAGGTCTCAGCTCTCTGGTCTTCTATTTGGAGAATCACTTCTGAAACAGATTCTCATCTCCAGTCCTGGAAGAAGAATAATGAGTTTCCTTCTTCCTCTAAAAGCTGAGCTCACATTGCTCGGCTAAACTCAGCCAATAAAGTCTGTGAGGAGCTCAAAGGGCACTCAGGGGAGGAGATCAGTCTCTGTCAGAGATCTGTGATTTAAAACGCTGAAGTGAATATTTCCTTGAATATAAAGCAGAGACCAAAGTTCTCAAAACAACAACACTGATATTAGCTACAAAGGTGAGCTGTATGAACTTACTTCAGTTTCTTAACTATGAAGAGTGAGACGTAAAGAGAAACACTGAGGGGGTTTGTTCACTTCAGACCTTCAGAGAGTCACAATGAACCTGGTTTATAGTTTTATTTACAGTTTAAGGAGAGTTTGTTACCTGATTTTTATGTCTGAACATTGTTTCCATTGTATTATTCCAAATATTCAGCTCTATTTAAGATTTAATATAAAACTTTTTTGGAAACCTGCCAAGCTCTCAGATGTTAATTACCCATTTTAGAAAGTAAAAGCTGCTTTTTGATCTGGTTCACTGCTGCAGCTTTAATGGAGTTTAAGTCAAACACACGTTCTTGTTCTCTGATGAGAAGTAGAAATGTTCAGTGAAGAGAAACATCCTGTTAAATTGTTTGTTAACAAGGGAACAAAATATTGTATTTACACGTCTGCATTGTTGTTTCCGACTAGTTGTTACAAGAGGCAACAGAGATTATCTTCACTGATCAAATTCTTAGATTTTTTTAACCCAGCATCATGGGATCATATAAGTGAGTCTTTCATAAACAGTCACTTCTCCACCAAAATAAGTTTAATCCTTTTGAGTTTAACGTCTCTAAAGTTTAAATATCCAGTCGTTTCCTGTCTCACCTCCAGCAGAAACCAGCACATGAAGAACAGTCAAGAACAACAGTCTTTGTCTTTATTATTAATTCCTTCAACACCTCCCTCTCTCTGTTTGTTAAACATACTGAATTCATCCACAGTGTTTATCCTCCTTTTGTTAAAGTGGTAAGATCAGTCGTTGTTTTGCATTAATCAAAGAAAAACATACA
>RPOG01005823.1:0-28663 GCA_008086565.1 Thalassoma bifasciatum
AAGGTAAATTCAAACATACCTTTCTCGTCTCAAGGAGGATCAATTTCTGCCGCTCGGTCTCTCCAAAGTGAGTCCTCATGGTTTTGTTTGTCTACATGATGTTGTCTTTTGAAGGACTACTTCAGTGAACACTTAAAGATATAAAATGTTTACCAAGAACTTTCTTTCTGCAGAGACCAGTCTCAGGCATCAACGGACCGGCTTCCACACCTTTCTGGATCGATATCATTGGAACAAAGACCAGACGGTTCATGTGAGCGCAAACATTGTGATTATCCATGCCACGGGAAGCATTACAAAACAGTGACTTTGATTAAATCATTGAAAATGTCTCTGAACAGCTTTGAATATATTCCTCAAATCGATCTTATTTATGAGGCTGGATGTTTCCTTTTCAAATCCCTCCTTTAATTTATCTCAACATAAATACGTGGCTCTTATTCCACCAGGGGAATGAACTTTAGCAGGAGTAGAATTGATGAAACACTTTTCAATGTCAGCATGAAATCAGTCTGCAGAAATCATGAGTGTAGAAAAATAGAGTTTATGATTATAAGTGCAAGCAAAAGTGGCATGAGCGATGTTTGAAAGGTCAAACAGATGCATGAAAGAAATCCTCCATACCCTCCATATTATACCCTGAAAATCTATTTCTATTATCCATGCATCCAATGTGTAAATGATTTTTCAAAATTCATGTGTGTTATTGGTGAGATAAAATCCATCCATCATGCAGCGTCTCCGTCTCCTCGTGTTTTGCAGCGGTTGCATGCTCGCGGTGATTTCTGGCCTCCTGTACGGCTCCTCCTTCACGCCCATCCTCTATATCAAAGCCAGATCTGCGTGCACTGACTGCATTTTCCAGGGAGCCAGTGCCTTTGGTAAGATAATGTCTCGCAGTTTAAGCCTCTATCGATCGAAGTAGTAAAATGTCTTGATTTTCAGACTTCAACAACATCAAATCCTCTAGAGAAGATACAATATCCTTTACCCAGAAGGACTTTCTAAATTAGTTTCAGCCGATAAAATGTCCTTGTGCCGCGAAGTGTCACTTAAATTGTTATTGACTCTTCAGTTCAGACTTGAAGTTATGAAACCATGTCTCTTAATTTATCAAATATTAAAGGAAAAATATGTAGCTGCCCCCCAACTTTGATGTTTTTCTTTATTCTCTGTCGCAGACCTGGACTACGTGTACGCGCAGTGCTCTGGTATTTTTTTGGCGAGCACCGTGTACTTTGCCATTTACTGTGCAGCCATGAAAAACAAGCCCAGAGTTTACTCCAGAGCCATCCTACCAGGTAACACACCGATCACCACTGGGAGACTCTTTAGGAAAACTACGACCTTTTGAGGCATCATGAAGTGAATTTAAATTTACTTTACATTTATTTTTGGTTAATTCATTTTCATACTGTGAAAGTTACACATCCTCTTGACCATTTCTTTTACTGTTTTCTGGAAAATTCAGGCATTAAGTGTCGGCACAATCATTACAGTCTTATGAAATCAAACCCCACCTGTAACCTCTTGGTGTCTGTTGCCACCAGATTATGAGTGTTTAGTTTTCGGAAGCGTTACATGCTGCATAAACATCAACAAACTCTGCTTCTGACCAACGAAAATGTTCTCCATTAGACAGGGATATGAGAAAAATATGTCAGGATGTTTCTTTGGCAGGATTGGGATCTGGATTTTAATCAGAACTGTCTCTCATATCAGATTATTTTGACCTCAAAGGACAATTCTACTCCAGAGTATTTCTCATCCTGGATTGTGAACAATTTTTCTTTGCCAGTTTTGTCTTTTCTGCTCCATTTCATAACTTTAATTTCATCTTGTGTCCTTTAATGGGTGTTTTGAACTGACACATTTTCACATAATCATGAAAAACATTCATTTAAAGACACCAGCTGCAAGAGTTGTTGAGTTTCTGCAGAAATTACAGAGCCTAAGCTTTTGTACAAGTAGCCTTTGCAAAGTCCAAATGTAGTTTAGTGAGACATAACTAGATAATCTTTTGTTTGTGACCTTGAAATGAATCTAAGCATAATTTAGAACAGTTTTAGTTTTGTTACCATGATAAAAAGATAATATGAAAGCCTGAACCTTAAGCCACAATTGGCCCCTGTGGTTTGACTTTTCTCATGCTCAGACTAATGAAGCGGAAAAGGAGTTTTATACGTAAAGCCAAAAGTTTAATACTTTAAATCTATTGGAGGAAAAAATGCCCCTACTGTAGGTTTTAAATTTATACTTTTGGTTGTTGATATTAAAGTAATATTGAGAGGGGGCTGAGACAAATGTATCAGAAAACACTTTGGTGTTAGTTTTTAGAAATTTCCTTTAGATTCAGATTAATTTGATCAAATTCTGCATTTTTCCTTCGAGCCACTGGAATCGGTTCACATGAAACAGCCTGAAAAGGAAATATGCTAATACCAGAACTTGTGATTAGTGTGCAGTGAGATTTTTCTCAGCCAAATATGTTAATAATCATTAAATACACCAGTGCCTCGATGCTGACTTCCTTTCCATTTGGGTCTAGACCAGAATGTAGTTACAAAATCCAGTCCTACTGTTCAACATGGCAACCATCAGCTGATTTATTTCTAGAAACATCAGAAGTGTCTTCCACTTGAGGGGCAGCTTGTGTATAAAAATATCTCTGTTGTGACTCACACCAACGTGGGAAGAATGAGAGGAAATGTCACAGCTTCCTTTGCTTGTATGTAAATGTGAGCGTGTTCGGTCATGAGGTGTTAATTTGGGCAGAAAGCTTCAGAGGCAAACATCCGGCAACAACATGACACACAGTTATGAACCTGTGACTTTTGGTTCAGAGTGGTTTGAAACTGACTTTAATCTGTAGAATAAGCTTTTGTGAACACTTCTTCTGTGGTTTGTACAAAGGAAAATAGGGTCCTGTCAAAAAGTCAATCTCTTAGGCTTCAATCTGCTGCTTCCTTTTAACTTAATCACACCCTGCTGTTCTGTGACCTGTAATTGCTTATCTCTGAACTCAATGTACTCTCTCTTTGTGTCCTTTTGTCCCCCCCAGGTATGTTGTCTGGAGTGATGTGGGCTTTGGCCACATACTGCTGGTTCCTGGCCAATAACTACCTGAGTGCGGTTATTACCTTTCCTATTGTCACTGCGGTGAGTACATCACATCCTGAAATCAACAGAAGCCTGTCAGTAGAAACTATTCCTCACCTTCGAGTCTGAAACGCACAGTTTATAAATTACTAAGAGAGAATAATCAGGCAATATTAAATTGAGCTCATGTCTTTTTAGCAGGGGTGGAAGTAACGAGTCACAAATACTCACATTACTGTAGTTGAGTAGATTTTTTGGCTACTTGTACTTTTGAGAGTATTTTTTTTCAAGCGTGTAATTTTACTCATACTTAAGTCCAATTTACACCATGTAATCTACTTCACTACTTTAAAAATCACACGCTACTGAGTAGTTATGCCTAGGGATATAACGGTAAATCCCGGCAAAGACGCTGACAGTAACAAAAACCGTCGTCATGTCAAAAACCATGTGTTCCCAGCTTGATCAGCGTCTCCTGAACTAGCCACGCCTAAACTTTCACTTTGAACTTTATTGAGATTAGAAATTGAATCATGGCGGAGGGAGGAGACCACAGCGGTCAGGACATTTCTCTTCCCTCTAGCCCCCAATTTGGATTAATATCCTAACCTTCCATCTGCATATTTTCAGCCAATAGGGCTGTCTCGTCGCCACGGCACCCCATTGGCGGTTCAGAAAGCTTCAGAAAGTGAAGTGACAGAAATGCAAGAATAATACTTGCCCGCTGTTCACAGTTTCAAACATTTCTATGAAAGTGAAAAATCATTGTTGTCATTCATGATAAAATCTAAATTTCTTCTTTATATCTGCATTTGTTTAAAAACCAAATAACTAAGGTAGAGTTTTTCACACTTTATTGTTTATTAAGGACACGTGCTTTAAACTTTGATATTTCCTACAGCGAAATCAGTGTGAATGCCTGTTTTTCATGGAGCCACAATAAACCCGGTAACACTTTAGAATAGGGAACATATATTCACTATTAACTAGGTGCTTATTAACATGCATATAACCCCTGGTTTAACAAGTAATTATTAGTCTGGTTTTATTTTACAATAGTATTTTGTACTTTTACTTATGTATTTTTTAACACCAGTACTTATACTTGTAATTGAGTACAATATAAGCAACTACTTGTAATTGAGTACAATTTAAGCAATGTAACAGTACTTGTAATTGAGTAAAAAATGTCAGTACTCTTTCCACCTCTGCTCTTTAGTCAATATTTCTATGAAGTGATGCTTCTGAAACATCAGGTATGAGATAGAAAATGAGCCCAAGCAGGATTAAAGATTAATATTATGTTCTTCTAGCTGCATGATTCATCCCTCAGGGGTCTGTCATACCTGTTTCTTATTCAGAAACAGACGTGGCTGTGATACCACAGGAAAGCTAATGGATTTTTCTTTACAAAGTTGTTTTTCCTGACCAATGTGCTCTTAGCATTTCTTTTTTTTATGTTTGAAAACAGATAAAGCCAATAGCCTTGTCACCAACATGTAAATGGCCTGTAGATGATAAGCTGATCATTAGGTGATGGTCAAGAGAGATTAAAACCAAAGTGAAAGGTGACGTGGTCAGCCAAACATGAAGTGGAGACAGTTTTACAGCTCAAATTAATGCGAGATCTCAGACCAAACTGAATATCTGTTCCTGTTTGTTTCATTCTTCTCTACAATAATGCAAATATGATCTTTAAAACTGGCTCTCAGTTTAAATGTCAGCAAGCTGTGCTGCCTTTATTATAACTGCATAGAGCATCAAGTATACTTATACTCTGTTATTTAACACTTGGTCCAAAACAAAACACTCAGGCCGCATCTCTAATCAGATTTTTCTATAAGTGCACTTCATGAAGTTCACCACACACACTCAGTATTTAAAAAATCTACAGGCTGTTGTTGTCCCAAATCAAACACTGAGGCTTCGCACTTATTGGAAGTGACGTTTGCATCTCACTGCCACTTCTGTTATTCATTCATGGCAATCATCAACCATTGTTTGATCTGTTCCGGCTATGGCAACCATTGAGGATGAAAGTGTTCTCACTTGTATCACACACGTGACGTCAATGGCTTTTTTAGTTGTAATCTGTGAAGTTTCAGATCCAAAAACTCTGCCTCCTGGCATCTACATGAAATCAGTTTTCCAAAATCTTCACCTTGAATGGAGTTTTCTGAAAAGATGTAGAAGCTGTATGAATAGAGTTTGATACCCAGCACAAAAGAAATCTCAAACAAAAGTAAAGTTTAAGTCTTGAATGAATACAGCTTCTGATTGAGGAGAGAAAAGCACAATGAAGAAATTACCCGTTACTCTGAATTTCATTGGTCACTTTCTTTTTCATTTAATTGTGCTCTAAGGTCGTTGTCCATGACATTTAGTTATGTGAAATATTGACAGACTTGTAGAACACCTCAGGTCTCTGTGACACCTTGTAAATGCATTTTTTGGAGTCTCAGTCTATTTATTTTTCACTGAAAGCAAAAAACATCTACAAATCACATTTTCCTCAACAAAACACTCACACAACCTTGGCAGCATCGTTCTGCTTCAGCCGTCAAAAACAACTTTTCACTTCCACACAAATAAAGTTTTCACTTTCTGCAGATTGTGACTGTTAATTAACCCAAATGACCTTAATGTCACAGATCCATTTATTAGCTGCTCCTACACATCTGTTGTCCTTCAACCATGATAAATGTGTCGTACGAGTCCTTGAATGTCACATTGGACAATTTTCAGGCAAATCAATACAAAGGAGGAGCAGAGCAGCAGAAAAAAAAACTTTTAAATTCTTTCTGGAAGTTCTGAGTTTCACCGTAAACTTTCCTCAGATGCCCTGTGGTAACTTTGAGTGACCTCGAAATAGTCTCACTTCTATACATCTACCTGTTTAACATCCACAATTCAAAATAACATTATGAGTACCAACATTGCCACCTATCCCATTTTCTGCTTATCTGGATCCTGAGTTACAGGGACAGCAACGCCATCAGCAAACAAGAGTCTAAATAGTCATCACAGCACCTTTTAAATGCCTGCGTTAAAATCAAGTGAGAAATTTAATTTAAGTTTCACTGACAGGGAGGAAGATCAGATCTCAAAAACGAATCCTTTATTACATTTTTGCACAAAGCTTATGTTACATCAGTATCGTCCCATTTGTTTTGATCTCTGACTTTAAACTGCGGGCGGATGTTTCTAATTATGTACGCTCCTTTCCTTTCACAAATCATCAGGGGTTTGTCATCCCGTTGGCAGTTTTGTCAGTTAATTTAAATAAAGCGAAGAACAAATTAGATAGAGATGTCAACGCCTTTCTGCATTAGAGTCACTCACTGATCTGCTGCTACAAGCCTGTGGTCATTAAATAAAAACTTAGAGTAATAAACCTGATATTAAAGACCAGATTTATTTAAACTGAAATGAAGTGGAAGAACTTCTTTGTGCTAAGTTTGGTGTCTTCTCTGCAGGGTTACGGTCTGGTTGCTGCACTGTGGGGATGTTTGGTGTTTAGAGAGATCAAGGTAAGATCACAACACTGATCTCATTTCATCTCCAACACCTGGCTTTAGAAAATGTGCAGCCACAGTTTTATCACTTGAATACAACTGAAGAAGTTTTCTAACTGTGAGTTTGATGGAGCAGAATTTAAAGGATTCATTTCTCTCTCTTTCTTAGGGTTTATCCAACTGCTTTGTCTTCTTGTTGGCTTCCTTCGTCGTGCTGACCGGCTCTTTGCTCACCGCCATCTCAAAGCTCTGAAACTGTGAAACATCTCAAATTCCCCCCAGTTCTTCAATTTGCTTTGAAACAAAATGGTTTTATAAAACTCTCATACCTGTGGTAAATAACCCAAAAAGCAGGTTTTTCCTCTGAGCTGTATCTGCTCTCTGGTTTGCTCTTGAACTTGGAAAAAAAAAAGCTGTGCAATGTTCTGTGTTGTTGTAATGTTCTCTTAATTTAAACCTTGTTTGTTAAAATATTGTCACATGTGCATGTTCAGCTACTAACACAGAGTGAATAGGTTCTTAACACACTTCACAAGCTAATTGGTACTTCAGAGAGGCTGTGGCACTAAAACAAAACACATTTCTATTTATACTTTACTAACAGGGTGGATGTTTGTGTTCTGTGTGTTTCTAAATGAGTTGTCAGTGGCTTTTTGCTCCATGTTTTTTCACTTGTGCTGCTATTAAATACATCTGATACTGACTGAACTGTATTCGTCCACAAACATTATTTCACTTTTATGTAAATCAAGTGGCATTTGGCCCAGTTTACATCCTGCCAAGCGTCTGTTCTATGATACATTTTCTCCTCATGGAGCGCGACGTGTGAAGAGCTGCAAACAGGAAACGGTGTGTTCGTACTGATCAGACAGTCTGTGTCGACGGGTGTTTCACTCTGAATATGTTCCCTGAACTGTTTTAAAACACAGGATATCCAGGAGGAAGTATCGCCAGGTAAGGTGACTTGTTTAAAAATACTAAAACCTGCTTCAGTGCAGAATTTACATCCGTTTGAAAAGTCACCAACATGAATCCCGAGGAGAAACAGGTGGTTTCAGAAAGTTTGAGAGCTCATAAAAACTTCTGCTTCAAGACAAGTGGGTTCAATAGTGAGTGATTTCTTTCCAAAAAGCAATCAAAAATGTTCTATTCATATTAAAGCACCTATAAGGAACGCTTAGTTGGGGGGTAGTGGCGCCCTCTGTGGAAGTAGAATAAATGTTTCTTTCTTTCATCTTTCTTTGTCCTTATCTGCCCCATACTTGTATAAAATAGTGAAAAATGATTAAATACAAATTGATAATGTACAAAAACAGCAAAACTAATATCTGTTCTGATCACAATTTAATACTCATACAAATTTTTGAGTTTATAATCTCATGGATCTGCCACATTGTTCTCACAAATTTGTGAGTTTGGTCTCGGAAACTCATTTTCTACTCTGACACTTTGTTTTCTCATGTTTCTACCCGCATTATCCCTCTCTTTTAAACACTGCCTTGTTAGAGCCCAAAGTCTAACAATTCCCAAGATGTAACAATGATCATAATTGCAATTTTAAAAAATGAATAACTTGTCAATAGTGTAACTAAAGTGCTGAGCCTGAAATGTGAATTTTACAAAAATGTAGTGAAACCCAAAATATTATAACTGACCCAAGCGTAATAAGTTGTAACATTTTTGGCTCAGCATCTGCTACTTTATTTATTTATGTATTTATAACCATTTTGGGTTTTACTACATTTCTGTATCACATTTTGGGCTCAGGACTTTTGTTACATTATTGACCGGTTATTACATTTTTTTTTATTTTGTATTGCAATTCAGATCATTAGGTTTTATAAAAAAAATTTAATTACATTTTGGGTCATTTTTACAAATCTGGGCTCTAACATGCTTTACAAAAGTGCAATCTGGTTAAAAACTCAAAACAATTACACACTGGATATTTTGTTTTTGCAAAAAATGCTTCTTTTTTCTCCTATTTACTCTGTTTTCTTATGAATGAGGGTAGTGTTGAATAGATTGTGCCTGTAAACTCACTTAGGCATGTGTTTCTTTGTTTGAACAAAGTTTGTTGTTGGTTTTTAGAGTTTGGTGCTAATTCTGTGCAGCATTTCAAGAGAATAACAAATTTCCTCAAGAGGGCATTACAGTTTACCTTATTGTTCCTGAAACAACTGCTCTGATTAATACGCAGCATCTTAAACAGAAATGCCCTCACAGATAAAGTCCAGAAACAGGTAAACACAGAGATTTTTCTACCAAAGCTGGACTCCATCAGTATTTTGTGAGGAGTTGTAGGTTTCACAAACTTCAGCTTGAAGGCTCAGATCATCACAGACAGAGAATGATCTCTAAAAAGCTTCACTGAAAGATAAAGTCTGTCTTTTTTTGTCATCTAAATTCAAACATGAATGAAAGGGAGCCGTCTGGATCCCACATTCTCCTTTGGTTTTTGGAGAGTTGCCCTTTTTGGGGAAATATCTTGGCATTCATGCATCAGTTCACAGACCGACAGACTGACGCAGCCAAAATGAGGGGTGACGTATCGTATGTCCTGGAGATAAGCCTGAGCTTTAAAGGAGACGACGTTTGACTGGAGCTTATCCACGTTCTTTTTCTGCTAGTTTCTAAAGTTCTTTGAAGTTTGGATTTGCATCTCAGAGGTCATCGTTTTTACTCACTCGAGGTGAGAGAAAGCAGGTAGAGAGGAAAGTCTGCACTTGGTTTGTTCTGCTGCTTTTATGACTCATGCCAATTAGAGGAAGAATCCACTCCAGCTGAAAGCACTGTCTGTTTGTTACAGCTCAGATAAATCCTTTAAATTGGTTTGTATCAGTCCAACCCTGTAATGCTTCATTAGCTTTAACTCCAGTTTGTTTTAAATGAGCGCATGGCAGGTAACATAAACACACTTTAAATCTGCTGTCATCATTTAAACTCACCAAATGTAATCCATAAACCAAATCAACAGTTAAAGAGAGTGCGGTGTACAATTAAACCAACCCTTTTAACTAACGCAGATTTACCGAGCTGTGCTGAAGGTGACAGAAAAGATCTGACATAATGGTGTTTTGCTCCCAAACAGGATTATCACACACAGAGAACTTCATCCCGTTAGTTAGGAAAATGTTTTGTCAGCTTGTTAACACACTTTCATCTCCTCACATACACAGCTTCAGTGTGAGGTGACAGCAGAAGTGTTGCAACGAGGATTTAATGTTCCTCACAGCTGTTGATCAGGTACAAGATGAAAGGTAAACAGACCCCAGTTTATAAAATGTATCCTTTTTTTCTTTTTTTCATCCTTTTTTTAAGTCTCTCAAAGAGGAAAGTGTTCAACTCAGGGGTACACTGCAAAAACAGAAATCTGAGCATGTCATTATGTCTTAGTTATACAGAGTTATGGTAATTTATGAGTGTTTATAACTATATTTATACATGTTTATAAGAATGTGATAAAGATCTGTATAATGCATTATCTATGTAGGCATTGTCAGTGAGTTGCTAACAGTTACAACATATTATAATACCTGACCTTATAAGTGATGAGTAAATGCTTTATAGTGTGTTATGATTATTGTTATAAAGCATTATAGTAACTTATGAATGTTTAAAACTGTAGTTATACAGTGCTATAATGTCATTATAAGATATTACAAATGTATTTATAATGTGGTATAAACATAGGCGTCAAGTAAAGTGTTACCAAAGAAATAAACAATGAAAATAAAGATTCATGATATAGTGGCCACACCAAATGCAGGTTATTTCAATTTTTTGGGTGTGTGAATAAGGTTGATATCACATCTGTTGTGTGGCCATGATGTGAAGAGCTCTTGGTGCTGTTTTTTGTACTTAAATCAATGGAATATGAAGTGTTTATCTCAGAGTCTGAAAGATGCATATGGATTAACTGTGTCATCTTTGGATTTTGCAGGATAACTTTGCTCATTTCATTGTTTACACTGAGCTTTGGGCTGCCAGCTGTCTGTCGTAGACAGACACAGCAGAAATCAGTCAGCTCATTTCACTCTGAGGAAGAAAGTGAATGTGTAAAGGATGTCTCGCTTGAAAAGTTAACCTTCAGATACAAAAAACTTCCTATAAACATCTTTTCTGCTGGAATATATAGACCATCTACCAAAGCAACTTCTTTTTGCTTTAAATCCAATAATCCTGACTCTACATTAGTCAACTAAATGATCCAAAGCTTTGCACCCTGCGATGATCATTAATTTATAAAGTACAGAATTAAATTTAGAGAGCATGACCTGCTTTTACTGCTCTTCATTATTCATGTCTGTGAGCAGAACAGAAGCACAAGTTACATTCAAGGATGGAGAAAAGTCTAGTTGGAGTTAGAGACAGTTGTAGCATATTTGTGATGAGAGCTCTGAAGTTCAGACTCAGATCAAAGGCTGCTGGTTTTCTGTTTTTCTCACTTCACTTGTTATGAAATACCTTGGATAGATTAAGCATTATAAGTCAATCAGGTTGTTGCAACATCAAAAAGTGGTCATGATTTATGAAAGAAGGATGTGCAGAGTTCGTTATGTAATGGAGGGTGTATAATGAGCTGGGAGTTATGCAAATGAAAATCCCATTAGATGCAGCAGGACCTTGAGTCAGATGATAAGCAAAGTCTCTGATTCATTGAAGGTTGATGAGTCGATCTGTTGGGTGAAACAACACTGAATATTTCAGTTCACAACCAAGTAAACTTATTCAGTGTGCTATTTTTTTTTCAAATCCACATTTAGATGAACATTTTGATTCCAACTAAGTCTTTGTTCAACTAATCCTGACAAAAACAACAGTATCCAGGACAATTATTTAATTGCACAGTATGTCAAATGTAGCTGAGATATCCTAAAGTTTAGGATCCACAACTTCTCTATGAACTCCTCAGTCACAATCCTCTTTCAGAAGTCTCTTGTACTTACCTACGGAGCCCCTAAAGGGACAAGAAAAGGTAAAAAAAAAAAAAAAAAAAAATTTCATGTGCGCACTTGAAACTTTCATGTGCGCACTTGAAACTTTTACGTGCTCACCTGAAAGTTTTACATGCTCACCTGAAACTTTCAAGTGCTCACCTGAGTTGCAGCGATGGAACGGTCTCCTCATTCTGCGTTCGACACGCCTCGGGTCTAGTTCTTTCAGAATTACGCTCTTCTTTCTTCACACGCAATCCTGCCTCTTTACATTTTGTGTACATCCAACGATAGCCACAGAGCTGGCCAGATGTTTGAATCTGTCCCTCTATGAAATCAAACACATGATCCAAAGCGGTGTATCCTTTACGTCGAAACAGACGATAGGACTTAAAAATTCTCTTCAGGTTTCTCTCGAACATAACCATGACGACTTGCAAGCAGAGCAGCAATGTCCTTACAATAAAGTCCCAGGTGATAATACGCACGCACTAACTCTTGTACTGTCATTTTGTAGAGAAGAAAACTGTCAGGTGTGCATCTGAAGCATTTCAGGTGCGCACCTAAAACTTTTAGGTGTGCACCTGAAAAGGTTTCTTGTGGGCACGAGAAAGTTTCAGGTGAGAATGTGAAAGTTTTAAGTGCGCACCTGTAACTATTGTTTTTTTTTTACCTTTTCTTGTTCCTTTAGGGGCTCCGTACTTACCACAAACAGACTCTGGCGTTCATATTTAAACATCCTTTGTCAATTGACAATTCAGCAGAAGCAGTAACGCCCATTAAAATGACAGTTACAGCTCATGAAATCTTTGTAGTAACCATGGTTACCGCCAATTACACCTTCTCCTCCCACCTTCTTCCCCATTCCTTAAACTGAATATTGCAGGACAACATTACTCAAGTTATGCATAATTAACATTCAAAATGAAATACACACAAAGTGCATTTGTAGTTTGACCTTTCACCATCCACTGCATTGTTTGGGATCTTAATTTATTGTGTTATATTGCATTGTATTGTAGTGTTTGTTTTATAACTGATTTAGTCCTCTTTTAATGCACTTTTATTCTTGTAAGGTGACCTTGAGTGCCATGACAGGCACCTTTAGATAAAATGTATTTTTATTATTGTTAGTATTATTGTTATTATCTAAACTTCAGCAAAATTGCTTTTATCTTTTTTTTAAGCTTTTTTATTGCTTTTTTTATATTGCTTTTTTCCTTGAATCCTTAAATCCATGAATCCTTTATTTTGCAAAAAGTGCAATGCAACGCAGCTCCTGTCCCCTGTTTGAGCAAGCATTTTTGAACTCATTATCAAAGTTTAGGGAGCTTAAAACTTTCAGTGTATTAGTTGCATAAAGCTATTCAAAAGTCGAGTGGGATGCACGTTAGCTCATGATTATGGCACCAATGTTCCAGACTAATAAATTTCAGAAATTTGCGTCACATTGATATCATCATCGATATCCTTCTGCACAAATACTGAACAAGAAGCTAAGAGATTTGTCTGGATCCTCAGCTGCACTGATCCATGAAAAAACATCAGCTTCAGGTGACTGACAGCAGCCCATGCTGCACTTTAATGTCCATCATGTTTTTAGAATATCCAGCTCATGAAGAGATCGCATAAGTTTTTAATGAGCAACCTCTGAACTCCGAGGAGGACAGGAACAAAAAAAAAAAAAAACCACAGTTGAGTTCTGCGTGCATGGAAACACTGATTTATTACGAGTGGATGTGGAAAAGTCCATGTTGTCTATGCTTTTCTTAATCTGGTTGACTTGTTTGAACTATTTCCTGTTAAATATTGGCTTTAAACACTCACTAAACCTCTCGTGGTATTGGGGGGGGTTCATAAACGCAGCCTCATCTGTTAATATTTGAGTGAACGTGTGATAAACATTTTCTAAGCAGCATGTAGTCCTAACCAGTAGATTTATAGATGTGAGTTCTCAAGTGCACCTGCCATGAGCTTGATTTATATGTCAGTGCAGAAGCCACGCTGTCCAAATATCACAGACCAGCTTTGGAAAAGGTTTGAAAAAGGCAATCGTATGTGTTTGTGTGAATCGGTCTCAGCGTGCTCAACACTTCCACTCTCATATCTCTTATTTTTAAAGCTGGACTGAAGACACAGTATAGAAACTGACTTCACGTTGAGAAATCCAGTTGTGACATTGCAGCGGGTGCTTCCATTTATACAAGACCCTTCAAAAAAACCTGCAAAAAATCCTCCAGACTGCATGTCACAGACTCACGATGGACTACAAACATTTGCTCTGACATAACCAGGAGAGCGTTTGACTCAATCAGAAGTCGAGATGTTTCTTTTTCTCGAGAGGTGACACAAGTTAAGATGAGATGATACAGAGTGTGCTGCTTCAGAAACCCTCTTGTTCTCAAAGGACTGATCCTGTGAGTCAGAGATATTGTTGCCAGCTCTGCAAGTACATGATTTCTCTGCCCTCTGAAACAGACCTGCATTGATGTTTGCTGTCGTCACTGCTGCCTCTTCTTTGAGTTATTTCAGCCTCATATTGTTGTTTTAAATTGGAGTTTGAAAGTGCTTCAACGTACTGTGGGTAGTTTAGATCGAAGCTTGTGTTGCAGATTTTAGAATAAAATATGGCTCCTGAAAGGGCACTATAGCTTATTTGGTGAACAAAAGTAGACTTACACACATGTTTTGGCGCCCAAGATGGCAGTTAATCAAATTTCAATCAGCCAAAGGGGGCAGATGAATGTGGTCTGCCAACCAGGAGGGCACTTCAGTATGTAATGGGTCATGTAATCTTGCAGGGCAAAAAAGAAAAGACCTGGCTTTAAATGGTTGGCTACCAAGAATGAAAAAAAATCATCAGGTAGCAGGGAGCAATAAAAAGTCTATTATCTGGATGATTCAGACAAAGCGCTCATTATAGAAGGACAATTCCTGCTCAAATGTCTCTGAAAAAAGTCATAGCAAGGGAGTGATACTAACCCTAACCCCACAGTTCAGGTCACATCTTCTGTCATCGTGTTTGTAAATCGGGGTGGAGACTCAATCAAGAATGCAATCATCATCTTTCTTCTCTGCAGAAGACTTAATACCTTCCACAATCATTTGTTTTATTAAGAAAGATGATGAAGAGGAGGGAAATGACTTTCTAGTGATGACTTCATCGTAGCAGTGATGAGGTTTGCGTTGTCAGTTAATCCTTAGTGGAAAACTAATCCACAGGAAATCTCTCGGTACTTTACGACAGTTCACAAACAAAATAAATTAATTCCTCCTGTGCTCTAAGAATCATTATCATAACTTCAGCTCAATAATCATCTGGTAGCTTTTTTAGAAATCTTGTAGGAAATTCATGAAGGTCACAGGCCTCAGAACAGGATGTGAGAAGCGTCAAATGAAGCCGGCTACTAAAGTACAATACAAACTCACAAAGTTTGCGGTCACCTTTCACCTTTGACTGTTGATAAATACATCACCTAGTTTTGTAGAAAACAGTAAAAAATTATCTTGAATAAACAAAGGAAGTGGTAAAAAGGAGACCCAGTCTACTTTCACTCTCACTTTCACTTTCAAAATAATTACACTGCTATCCACTTTATATGGATTCTCTCCACAGTTGCTTTAAAGTTATATCGTTGAGCAACATCCAGAATTTGCACATTAATGATCTATATTTTTGTCTATTTGATGTTCATACAATAATTAAAAAGAAACTATAAATCAGAAGTTACTCACTAGTCACTCAGTACATGATTGTTTTTTTAGTCTTACTCAAGTCATTATTTGGAGAACTACTACTTACTTCTACTTGAGTCATATTGTTCTTGGTAACAATACTCCTAATTGCATACAATTATTGGCACCTATGGATTTAAGCAAGAAACGCTGAAAAAAAAACTCCACCATGAAATCAACATTTCACTGAATAGATAAACTATTAAGAGAAAAAAATGACTCAGGGTAAATAAAACAGGATTCTGCTGTTTCTTCACGTCATTGACAGAGAACTTGAAAGCTTTCAGAAACATACAATACGTCTTACAATGAAGTGAACACCAAATGAGGGACATTCACGTTGGCTCTTTTCATGACCAACATGAACACAACCTCATACAAAGGCAACACTAGTCTCTTTGTTTCCTCCCTTTTGTGTCTTTTTTCCCTCTCATGTGGCTTTTTGTTTGCATTTCAGAATTTCTGTTGTAAGTTTTCTTTCAAAGTAGCTTCCTTGTTTTCCCTCTTGAGATCTAACACATACAACAGGTCCTCTACTTTGCTCATTTTGTTCATGTATGACATCTTTCATAGGACAAGACCACATCAGTGAGTCCTCACCTTCCATGACCCTGGTATTGGTTCTCCGGTTTTCTGTACTTGCCTCACTTATTTCATTACTGAGCTGCAGCTATAGGAGATGTTCTGACCCCATGTTGAGCCTTTGTCGGAGCAGCTCACAGCCTCTCACATGCCCATTTTCTTGCTTTCAATTTGAGTACAAGTTGTTTACTTGCTGCTTGTAACACCCGCCCTTGAAAAGAAGCTGTTTTAATCTGGTACTCCACCAGTTACAGGACATGATGCTGTGGCAGATTAAAGTATTTTACTGTAAAACCTGCTCTTATATTCTAGAAAGATAAGACGCAAAAAACAGAAGTCTGAGGGACCACTCTAAGTGTATATGCTTACTAGTATGATAACAGGTTTTGCATTTGTGAACTATTTCTTTAAGGTCTTATGTACACAAAACCGTGTCTTTTCAAAATGCATATTCCTCTCTTTTGTTTTTAAAAATACTTTCATTCACACCTGATTGTTTGCAAATAAAATCATCCACATACAACCAGGCAAATCCAGACCTATAGATGGCAGTGTTTTTTAGACGTTGCACCCGTGCCAGCCAATCAGAGTGAATCTCTATCATTCTGTCTCTTCCACCAGAGATTTAAACATGGTGTCGGGATCTTTTGTTTGGATCCATAAAGGGGTTTTCACTCCAAATAAAGTAATAAGATGCACTTGAAGTAATATGCAAGCAAGAAGTGTTTGCATCGATACTACAGCTGACCGGTCAACAGCATTTATGCTTGACATGAACATACATGGGACACATGTGACGTCAGTGGCTTCTTTGTTGTAAGCTGTGATGTTTGAGATTCAGCATAAACACAAAACCATGAAACTTGAGTTTTTCAAAAATTTCCCTTTGGCCAGAGTTTTCAGAAAATATTAGTTTTTGTGACATTTGTTTCTGACGCAAACAAATAATGGCTCAGCCTTAAATTCCAAAATTTAACAGATTGCTATTTGTTATTTTGTGCAGGTTTGGTTGCTTTTTGCTACTTTGATAATTGAATCAGACCGAGCTGTTTACCAGAATCATGCTCTAATCCCACCTGTATAAAATGAGACTGAGTGTTTCATCACTCTGTTTAATTATTCTCTACAAATGGACAACAGCAATTGCCAAACTCGACTCATTTTCTAAACATGTGGCATCTGACAATAACAAATTCGAAGTGACAAAATTTCACATGCAAAAAAAAATGTCTTTCTTTTGCATGTGCATGTGCATGTTGTGGCCCAACATTAGTAAACTCTGCTTCTGATCGGGGAAAATATCCAATCCATTGTGTCCTCTTGTGTGTTTTGCACTTTTACATTTTCATATCAACATAAAAACATCCATTCAGAGACGTCAGCTGTAAGAGTTGTTGAGTTTTTGCAGAATGTACAGAGCTTTACCTTTAGCCTTTGCACAATCATCAGTGCAGTGGTTTGCACTGTTGCCTCACAGTGAGAAGGGCTCAGGTTAGACGCAGGATTAATCGGTGACTCTTAACAGCAGCAGGTCTGAGTTGTTTCTTGGATGTTTATCTCTGTGTGTCACCATAATAATTAACTGGCCACCTGTGCAGGTTTTTCTTGTCTGATGACAGCTGGAATTGGCTCCAGCCCCAATCCCCAGCTGAATGGGATAAGTGGTATAGATTGGATGGATCCTTTCATGGATTGCACATATTGTTGCAGTTTGAGGTACACAGTGGATGTGTACATTCACACTGCTGAGCCATGTGATTGACAGAAAGATGTGGTGGAGAGAAGCTACAATAACAGTATGGAGGGAATAATCTCTGCACAGAAGTGAGGAAAAATAATAACATAGGGAAATGGAAATAACTCTCTAATCTATTTAACATCTCACAGGCTTTAAATTAAATGTTTTATATAGACATCTGCTTCAAGCTTTTTCACCTTTAATAGAATCCATTTTATGAACTAAAAAGCAGTAACTAATAGACAGGTAAGTGTAAAACATAATAGCACCTAGCCCATAGCTACAAAGAAATTGTCTCTTATCTGATCGTCACTTCTTCCATACTGAACTTATAGAAGAATATTTTTGTCCCGGTGAGTCGTTATCTCCTGGCTTACAGAGATATTTTCCCTTCTGCTGTAATGTCTATGTTGCCAGCACTGCTGAGAGGCCACCTGGTTCCTCTTTTTCCACCACTGTGACATTTACAGTGAAGGTGAGATGTTACACAGTCTTTACCGTCGCTCTTTTCACCGTCGGTGTATGGAGAGGTTCGTCCTGCAGAGTCAGGTACATGCAGAGCTCCACAGAGAGCTTCGGTTTCTCACTCTGTCCGACTGTTAGGGTATGAATTTATGTCTATTTAAGGCATGTGACATACTCTTCAAGTCAAATTAAAACAACTTTTTAATCCTGCCACTTAACCCTCGTTTGTCCCTCTGCTTTGTTGGGGTTATTGTACACTTATTTTAACATACTTCACCACATATAGCAACATTATATCCCATTTACACAGTTTCTTTTAAATGCTGACAGCTTTCCACTCATTGCACCTTTAAGCCAAGATGTGCAAGTTATAAATTTAAGCCGATTTTGTCACCAGAGCTGTGATGATCAGAAGATAATGCGTTTGACACAGACAGACGTCCACTAGTCTGTTTTTTATTTATTACCCTGTTGATGTGAGGACTAATTACCTGGAGGTCAAAAAGGTGGCTCCTATACGAGTTCAATTTGTTTTCATTACAATCCTTTGTTGAAGTGTGGCTTTGCTAATTGCATCTATTCATCCTGAGACTGCTGGAGGTGTTGTAGGGCAAGGTGAAAATAACATCTCAGCTTGTTTGAAGCAGAGATGTTAAACTCATTCAAGTTCAAGCGCTACATCTGTACGAGTAAAGTCAGGGTGTAACTCCAGACGCAAGCACTAAAAGTGGTTGTTTCTATGTGCTTTTTCTCAGTATCAGTGGTTAAAGGACTTTTCCAGAGGACCATGAATCTACTGATGGCACATGGATCAAAAGTCTCTGTTAAAACACTAGTACTGGGAAGTGAGAGCTGTTTTTTTTTTCTTGATTTCATGGATTCATTTTGTAGTAACCGTGGACACTGGGGCTGAACATGCAGAAAGAAAAAAGGACAGAAAAGCAGAGAAAAGCTTAACAGGAGAGTGGTAAAGCATGAGCTAAAAAATTCATTGAAATACTGCAGATGATGATTTCATCTTAGTCTGGTGATTTGAACAAGGCTGAAGAAGCTGTGTCAGATTGAAGAGGTGAGTTTATAAAAATTCTAACCCTGTGTTTCAATAACGCAGTTGAGGCAAAGCTGTCTGTTCCAGCAAACGAGGAGAATTTCAGGATTTGCACGCCAATCAGAAAACACAGCTGCATGGCTATCGCCTACGTCCAGCAGGAAACATCACATTAAGCTCTAATTTATTTCCCTTTATTTGCTTCTGATCAAATTCAGATTCAATCATAGGTTTTTGGATTTGATTATGAAGCCAGGCGTGGTTGAGCACCAGCTGTCTGACTAAAGTTGACTTGTTATCCCTTTGTGTCCACAACATGAGTCATATGATTATGTTTCCTCTCTTCAACCACTTGATATAATTTTATTTCAGTTCATATGGTTTTTCATCGCTGTTGGTGTTCTTATTGTTATCCCAAATAAAACATATCTGCTTATCATCTGCTCACTTGTCCTCCAATGTCCACAAATTATATCCAAAGATTGTGATCCTAAGCATAATAACTTATGAAATGAGGCTCTTGTGTCTGGTTTTTTTTGTGGTTTATCAACATCATACTTGAGTCTTCTTTCAGATGAGACATCGGTGAATACACTGCTGATGAACGTTTCAGTGTGAAGAGAGCTCTTGAAAAATTACTGCTGTATTTGTTGATCTAAGGACGACCCTGATTGCGAGCCGAGTCCCTCATTAAGACCGATTTTTGGGAAAGAGCAACTTAGTTCTGGTTAGCAATAATGACACAACAGACTAATTTTACAAAATGAAGTATAATAATGCTTTTAAATTTTTTTAAAAGGGTCATATCATTTAAAAAAAAAAAAACTTTTCAGTGATTTTGCTCATATGCTTTGTTGTCTCCTTTATATAAAATCCTGTCATGGATTTGCTCTAATGAACCTCTAAGATACAGAAATCTCATGTTTCCATGTACCCAGATGCTGACATTTTCTCTTAAGTGTAACTACCTGCAGTAATCTTGATGCAACAGCCCTCACTTTCTTATTCATAATGGCCATCACATGATTTCTAACTCCAAAGTTAAACTGATACATGATTAATATCTGACCATTAGGAAACCTCTTTTTGAATTCTTGGGTGATGTTCCTCTACCAAACTAAATTTCAACACACAGGGAGCAAGAACTCGAGACAAAAACAGGAAACAGTCATGAACTACAAAGGTGAGGACTTAAATAACTTGACAATTTAGATGGAAATCGTTATAGTTAGATAAGATTGAACCATACTTTTCCTTACAATTTTTATTGGTTTAAACATGTCACAGGTGCAAGTGATCAGGAGCTGAGGAGGTATGGAGGTGATACGTCACTTTAAGGAGAAAGAATAATGAAGCCGACAACATAAATGACCTTTTTTTTTTTTACCTATAAAGACACATCATGATTAGTTATTCATCACCAAAAAAATCAGCTCAGCTTGATGTTTTACAGAATATGGCTTTAAAGTATCTGAAAAAGAAAAAAAATCTGGCAATTTAGGAAACAATGATTCTTCTGAAAAGGCTCAGGGCTTTTTTTAAATTTTGCTTCTAGTGGAAATAAATCTTACATCACTGCTGCTCACTTTCACTTGACGAGAGATCTTCAAGTGTTTTCTGTTTTTATTCCAGTGTTGTGCCTCATTCAGTAATGATGACCAAACTCAGAGCCATCGAGTGAACACAGAAAAAAAGAACCCCAAAAAAACTGTTGAATGATTGTGGTAAAGTAAGAGGGAAAGCAAAGTGGCCATGAAACGCAGGAAAGCAAAACATCCACAAACAACAACATTAACAACAGAGCAGACCTTGCAATGTTTTTTATTCTAATAGTTGAAGCTGAAAGCTTCTTTGAATCAATTGTGGTTTACAGGCTTTTAAAAGCTGTACATGTATGGGAGCTGCTTGAATCAGCATATATCTACATATATGATGCTTCCTGAATACTGTTTATACTTATTTCCATAAAACTCTGGAGTCACACCTGTTTTCTAACAACATGCGTCTTCATTCGGCTTTTCTATGCTGCACTGTTCATTACCTGGAAACCACAGCGGATACAAAGAAATGAAACTTTATCCTTGTAACGGCTGGAAAAAAGGCCTTTAATTGCTTTGTGCATTGAGTTGGACTTTGTGAAGCTCAGACTTTAAAACATGCCTCTTTTTCCAACAGCTGGGAAGTTTCATATCTCAGAGGAGGAGAAGGAACAAAAATTCAAGACGCATAACTACAAACTACCACCTAATCTTAACATCACACTTCTACTGTATTTGTATTATTATCTTATTCATGCTTATTGTATTAGAGAGGGATGTATAGAATAAATAGGAAGCCCGAACCAGGTATGGGTATTGATGTATCTGCTCTTGCTATGTTCTTTATGTCCACCTCATACACTTGACCTCTAAGTCAGCCTTTCACATTCACAGAATCTCTATATTTATGTTCTTTTCTTCCCTCCGGCTCTGTGAAAGGCCGTCCACTAAGTGTGGGCTGTGCGTTATCCACCAAGGTTATGTTGATTGAAAGATTGCTGTGACAAAGCTAGAAGACAGAAACAGTGAAAAAGTTTTTTCTCATTAAGACACAGGCTGAATTCTACACTGATGCATCTCAAGAATCAATATGAGCAAACATTTCCATTATAGTGTTACTTTGTTTCACATATTATGATGATATATAAGGGTATTGTAATTTTAAGAGACTTTTCCTCCCCCCAGCAGTACAGCAGTACGTTAGGGTTTCTCTGCAGTAAGATGCTCTCACTCATGGTTGGCAGGATTCTTAAATCGATGAACTGGTTTAACAGCAGCAATTAACTTGAGCCAGTCACACTCACAAAAGCTGAGCTTGTATCTAAGAGTCTAAAATGTTGAATTACTTAAGAGAAAGAGTGAACTGTGTGTGGGAGGAATCCAAACACAAACTGACTCAACTTAAAAATATCTATGAATGCACATCCACAGCCCACGTACGACTCTGCTCTGAGATGATATGAGAGGTCAAAGGAGATACTCGGCAACACGAGGCAGTGCCGGTGTGAAACAACAGAAAATGAAGTGAGTGAGAAGATGAGAGCGGCAGCATTCAGATCAGTCAGAGCTGATGAGCGTGGAGAGAAGATGCTGATTACCGTACTGTGTGAAATGTACAGTATGTGCTATTGTATGTACTCTCTGATGGTCTCAAAACACTCAAAGATTTGATCAAGTAAAGAAAAACCAAGACAAAAGCAAGGTGAAAGAAAAGAAAGAGTGACATTGATTGAAACAGAGTTATGAAATCAAAATGCGTTAAACATGAAGCAAAGTAACACTATCTCTATTCTAAAAGGCTCTTTGCCACCAGAGATGGAAAAAGTACATACTTTCTGTACTTAAGTAGAAGTACAAATACTTCTGTAAAAAAAAAAATGCTGAGAAAAGTAAAAGTACAAATTCATCTACTTTACCTAAGTAAGAGTGAAAAAAGTAGTAAGTAGTAGAAAGTACAGATATTTGTGTTCAAATGTAGGGAGCACAATCAAGAAGTTGTCAAAAACATGAAGACTTAATTTGAGTACAGATACCAGAAAAATCTACTTCAGTAAACGAACAAAGTATTTGTACTTAAGTACTTTCCACCTCTGTTTGCCACAGAGAAACACCTCTACATTGGTGTGTAGAAGGGGGGAGACAAAATGTGTGCAAAAGTGCTTTTCTGGGAGCCAAAACATGTTCTTAAGTGCTGTACTTGGTGCAAAACTTGAGTTAAATTGCTCTTTTGGGAGCCAAAACACATGCCGTAGATCCCTCCTGGTTGGGGGACCACACTAATTTGTCCTTTTGGAAAGTTAAAAACATGATAAACTGCTTCCCTGACAGCCGAAATACACCAAATGCTCTCCTATCGGGGGAGGCCAAATATGCATATCATTGCATCTTTTACATCTGCTGCTATTTGTATGTGTGGTTGTAGATCAAACCTCAGAAACAGCAAAGAAAATGTACTTATTTGTTTCTGACCCAAAAAAAGAAAAGAAGAATGGATGTTGCAATGATGTGCATTTGTTTGCAAAAACCCTATTTCAACACAACTGACACTGACAAGATGAAATAGCAGATTTTGCTGAGTTGCAAATAATTGGAGCCCCATACCAAAAAGAAAATAATGCAAAAAGCATCATAAATACTAAAACTGAGGAAAACTCTTGATGCCACCAGCAGGTGTATAGATATAGAAAACCACATACTCCCCAAAGAAAGTCCCCTTGACTGAGGTTAATCTGCAACAATCTAGTAACATGACAAGGTCATACCAGAGAGTTTTTCAGATAAAGATGAGGAGAGTTTGACTGATTTATGAGAAAACTGAAGTAGTTTCTGTTTCTGAAGTTTCTTTCATCAAATACAGGGAATCATAACATGAAAGATGATCTAAAAGAATTTCTGTATAAAAGAAATAAAACTGGAAACCAAAGCTGAAGGTCTGACTCTGGAGTGGAAATCTCCACATGGATTTAAAATCCCAACTTTAGATTCTGTTTTCATCACATCATCGTCCAAACTTTTAAGAAGCTGAGGCTGAATTCGATCTCCAGGCTCTTGCCTCATCAGCCCTTGCAGATTTATTTCTCATTCAGGTTCAAATGAGGGATAACACTCTAAGCCTCTGACTGTGACCTGCAGGTGAAAGCAGGGAGGAGGTGGAGCTCGGAGGAGGAGGAAGAGGAGGAGGAGTGTGGCACTTGTGCAGGGCAGCAGGAGTTTGAGTGTCAGTCAAGTGATGATTGTGGGATGATGCACATCAAGTGTGAAATCAGCACAGCTCAAGTTGCCTGCCTAAAATAGTTTGTATTTGTGGTTTCATTTTCAATTTCATTTCTCTCCAGCGCTGCCTAGTAAACACTGAGAAACATTGTTAAATATTTATACTTGAATCGCTCATCTGTGAGATGAAATATCAGATTGTTAAGCTGTTTAGCAGCCCGTCCTCTTCATAATGTGTAAAAGGAATGATAACTGATTTAAATTAAAGTTTCTTCCCCTCCTTGTGCTGTTTCTTATTGAAGTTAACAATGTTAATGTACGTTTTAGTGCTGCTGGCACTAAATGAACAACAAGGTGACTCATAAAATATGTGGATGAAATTTTACCAATGCTTCCCCTTGTGATTATTGGCATCACAGATCAAAGCAGATCCATAATCCTTGGGTCACAACCCGCGGTTTGGATCACGTCATCGGAAGATTGATTGAAGATTGATTGGAGATGCATCATCAGGGTGTAAAATCAATGTGCTGCTGCTTTGAGTGAACAAATTGTGATCAATACCATCAACGCAAATGTGAGGGAAAAGATTTCTGTAGATGACAGCAGACTTGATGATGTTCTTCACAAAGATAAAAATACTCTTTTTAGTGTGATGCAGCACTTTATTTTCAGATTTAGCCAACTGCTTAGATTAATTACAACTAATGTCAGAACCATAACATTATATCTCAGGATGTAGCAGCATGGTACAGTTTCACTTCTGATATATTTTTCTTCAGAAGAAAAACAATCTGATCTCTGACTAAAGCTTTGGTCTCTGGTGTGCCTCACAACTGATAAGATATTTTAGAGTTTCTTCTCTGTGGATTTATAAACATCAAACTTTCAGAGCTTTTGAACCTTTGATTTTTATTCATGCACAAGAAAACTCAACATACTTGAGAATTACTCATTTTTCCTTTAAATGGGGCCACATTTGGAAGGAGCATAAATTTGTGGAACGAGCATAGACATAGGCAGGGGCAAAAGAACAAAAGGCACATACAGCACATGTTTTGGCTCCAGAGACGCATTTTAGCACGTGTTTTTTCAACAAATGGTCCAGCTGAGTTTGAGGGTTGAGCTTATTAAAAAATTGCCAAATCTTCTCTGCCAATGCCAAACATTAAATAAGGAACCAGAACAGGTGGAGCCTTACGTCCATGCTCTATGTTTGTTTCTGTATTTCTGCACATTTTCCATAAAGCTTTCAGATATGGGACTAGTTGATGTGTAGCTCCAATGAGACACGAAGAAGAAACAAC
Source organism: Thalassoma bifasciatum (assembly GCA_008086565.1). Lineage (NCBI taxonomy): Eukaryota > Metazoa > Chordata > Actinopteri > Labriformes > Labridae > Thalassoma > Thalassoma bifasciatum. The sequence goes on from RPOG01005823.1 coordinate 25,178, forward strand.
AATGAGGGAACTATTTACAGGCTTCACTGACCATCGCCTCCTGCAGTGCTGCCCCTGTTTTTGTCATTTATGGGAGCGGTACAATAGCAATCCCTCCATCCCAGTTGTCATGTTTGTTTTTGTCTTTGTTGTCATACATTTTTACTCTTGGCTGCCCCCCTAGTGGATGTTCTAGTGAACAGCAATGCCAACGTAAAGGACGCATGGAAGTATGTGAGCACTGACAGGAACATCATTTGAAAAGAGCATAAACATTTTCATGTCTAAAGAGAGTATAAATGAGACTTTAGTCAACTGGTGTGGCTGTGTTTGGTTCTTTATTCATCCCATGACAGAGTCAAGAAACTGCACAGTGCAAAAACTCCAATAAGAATATATAAATGGAATGATTTGAGTCCAATCTAGAAAATAATGTCCATCAGAGGGAACAGCTTGACCATTACTCTTCTTAGCTTCTACATCCTCAGGGTCCAGGACGGAGCTGGACTTCTTCACCAGTCTTGCTCTCCTTTGTCCTTTGTGTATTTTGTCCCCTGATTTCACTTCTGGTGCTGGGTTAGCCCGGCTAGCTCGTCCATCATATTGGAAAAAGATCTTAAATTCTTGGTTGAGATGGATGGAAGGAAGGGTCGATGTCGTCTCTTCTCAGCTCACACTCCAGCACCAGCACATCCTCACCTCTTTCTCCTCAGTTCACAGGGGCACAGAAATATATCTTTTAAGTGTTTTCTTCATGCCAGAAGTCACTGCTCTCTATCGTCCACTCATGACACAGTTCATGTAGACAGGAGTGTGGAGAGAAAACTGGATGTGAGTGTTTTTAAGAGGTGACAGGGAACAGAACGACTTATATTGGTGATTATTGAGGAATGAAGGAGGTTACTGGCAGAGATTAAATTTGCAATTAAAAAAAAAGATTTCAATGATGGTTTTATATTTTTAGAGTTGCAATTGGATGCTTTTGACTTTATTAGTTGGACAGACGGGGAATGTGAGCAGCACATGTAGTGGATGCAATGAGACGATTCAACCATAACCAATGTTCAATTTTGCTTTCTCTGAACTCTTAACTTCTGTCAAAGGGAAATCAAACACTCCCTGACTGTTTCTTCACAATTTCATGTCTTCAGCAATGTATTCAACATTTGCTGTGAACACTGAACAGAGATGCAAATAAGCCACTTTAAAGTGACAGAAATGTTCGACTGTGTCAGTTTCTGTTTCTGAGTGATGATTCGGAAACAACAAAAGAAAAACATTGACTTTGAGTTTTTCACACCACAGGGACCACATGTTTGCTGCTTATTTCAAGTGACTGACCAGCAATAAGTTCAGTGTTTGAAATAACAATTCAAAGACTTATTCAGACTCTGGATGAGGCCGTTAATCGACCCACTTGTCGCACACGGACGGGACTTCAATACAACTTTGAAATGAAACAGAAAACTCACAGCAGTGTGCTGTCTTCAGCCTCTGAATGCACACTTCACTTTTTAGATCTTGCAGTAATGGCTCCTTCAAGATTCAAACATTTCATATTTTGAGGGTTTTGAAGGTAACAACGTGTGAAATTACAAAGAGGAGCTTTCAGGCTTAAAGCGTGAAACCTTACGGGCTCAAATAACTTGATGAAATAGTTGCGGCGTCCTTTCAGATGGAAATGAACAGAAGATGCTGGAACAAAGAAACGCACGGCACATCATCCCTGCATAATGTACTGTAATTTATGTCACATTTCTCAGTAACCCTCTGTTCTCTCTAGACTTGTTTCCGGTGTTGTTTTTCTGACACTCACGGTTAAACATATTTATATTCAGACAGCTCATTAAGATGAAGAACAAGCATTCAGCCTCATTACAGATCAGTAGGGAGGGCCAGGCCAACCAGACCACTAATCGAGGCGGATTTTTGCTCATTAAGTAGGAATCAGGAGATGCATTTAATATATCTTTATATGCTATGTTTGCAGAGGGAGTTCATAAAGACGTTAAATCCTCGTCATGTGTTAGAAATAAATCTCACCCTCAGTTTCTACATGAACGTGAGAACAGGGCGATAATGAAGACCTGAGAGCATCTTAGTGATTGTTACATCTCATCTATGTTGATGAGGATGTTGTCAAGAACACGTCTCCCCTCTCCTGCAATTTTCACATTAATGAGAGCATTGTTTTGGTGCAGGGGCACGTCTCCCTGAACTGCTGCTTTAATGAATGCCTTCTTGTGAGTTAACGTCATCACAACAGCACAGTTAAGACACGCATGCAGCTCTGCATTTATATCACTCAACGATAAAGTTAACTCATTAGTACCAGGCTATTTTCTTACATATTTTGTCTGAAAAGATTATTTCAGAGTCTGTAGCTTGTTGCTAAAATGCATCTTTGTGAAATGAATATTACAGAGCGTATGCAAATACGTCACTTCCACTCCAAGCCATGTCCCTTTGAGCGCCGAAACAAAACACTCAGCCACTCAATTCCTGATTCTTGCCACTTAGTACGCATCACATTTCACAGAAGTCTTCAGAGACGCATATCCAAGACCAATAAAGTTAATTTTATCGCCAGGTTATACATTTTTCAAGCACACTTATCTGATGAAGAGGAAATATGTTTGAAATATCATGAACCTGGTGAGTTAAAAGGTTTTGTACTTAAGATCCCTGCAGTGTGTGAGCCAGTTCTGCACCAATCAACACATTTCTCTACGATTCATGTATGAGTCCAACACTTTTGTTATTATGCAGCTGTTATGGAAGATGTGCAACTGCTCCAGGCTCATACTGCAGACAGGAATAGCATTCAACAAAGAGGATAAGCTGATCTTCTTTTAGCTGATAGTGCTCGGCTGAACTATGCATGAGTTGGCACAACAAATGAATACCAAATCTTTAAAACCGCCTTCGGTTAATTCTTCTTTGAAAGATAAAGAGGGGCTAGACATAGCTTTTGATCCCTTCATTTTTCTCTTTTATGGCACAGCTTGCTCATATCAATATCTTTAAACTGTGAGCTATTACTGAATGGTTAAAGGCAGGGTATGCAGAAATTTTTGATAGGTGGCTCAGTGCCAGTGGCTGTACATGCTCACTGCCTCCAACCATAGATGACAGCATGGCAAACAATCGTAGCTTTGTGAACACACCATAGGTGGTAAAAACAGCTCTGCGAGCACCTGTAGTGTCACATGAGTTAAACACAAGAGTTGCACACCTGACGTCCTGCAGGTAAATGAGACAAACTCCAGATATGGAATCATTCTTTCTCTGTGTTAAGGCCGCTATCGTAGTGTTAGAGTGATGCTGTACTGCCGTGCTTGTAATCTATGTTATCATTCTGACGTCAAGGACAGACTGCTCATGCAGAAAGTAGGTATCAGCTGTTTACAGAATGTGGTTACATGATGTCCATTCAAATATGTTCTGCCTGTGAACTTCTGGTTTGTACATGACTAATGACTATACGATCACGCCCATATGATGATT